>VWZK01013271.1:126064-144315 GCA_013396935.1 Baryphthengus martii
AAGAATGGTAGTTTTATTCTCCCCAAGCATGCATGTTTGGAGGGGCATTTTGTTCTCTTGTCTAGTGTTATTCCACAGGCATAAAGCGAATAGAGATTGGGACTAGAGAACTGTACTAGAGAAGAAGCGTCAGTAGCATCCACACTGCAGAGCGGAGCACGATGCAGCGATGTCCAAGCTGGCATGAAAACTGGGAACTCCCTCCTTGTGCTGGAGTTGAACCATTTAGTCTGGAGAGACAGAGCTTGGTTGTAGCACTTGACTGGCAGAAACCATGTACCTTTTGGTGTCTCAGTTGGTGCATCTGCCCTCCTATCCTGGGTTGAAATAGTCCATATCGAATGTTTGTGTCTAAGTAGGGTGCCACAGCCCAGCAACGGCAGAAACCCACAACGATGTTCGCACAGCAGTAAGGTTGAAATGCTGTGGTAAAGGATGTCCTGAAGTACTGCCTTGTGGAGTAGGGTGAAGGAGGTGGTCGTGTGAAAATGAACATGACATAAAGTGGAGACCTGACAGAAGAGAGAGGAGAGAATGTGAGAATGACAAGTAATTTGAAGGCCAGTAAGAGAAATACTTGCATGTAAATAAAAATGGAATGAAACAAAACATTGGAAGGATTTGATAAATTGTCCTTTCACAGACACTTAGAAAGGTAGCTGTTTGTAAAAGATACAGTAACTTTGTTTTAGAGAGTTTGTGACTTCTTATGTACCACTTAAGGAAAGGTTACAGAAGCAGCTGCTTTTGAGTTTTGGTTCTACTGAGAATAATTATTTGCTGGAAGAATCATAGAATTGTCCGGGTTGTAAGGGACCTTCAGAGGTCATCTAGTCCGACCCTCCCGCTGAGAGCAGGGACATCTTCCACTAGAGCAGATGTTTAGAGGCCTGTGCCAACCTCACCCTCCACCCAAAGGTGATCTGCTAAGTGAATTCTATCTGGTTTATCACTACCCACTTCAGAGTGTTATCAAGTGCAGCTGAATTTAGTGCTTTGAGGAGAGAAACTGGTAGTGGTGACTTAACCTCTTGATTTCAGTCATCAGCTGGATATGGTCTCTTCCAGTACTTGATCAGATGCTGGTTTGATTTGCATTTGATTGCACGCTGTGCATGTTCTGGTTTCAGTGTTAATGTGACGGATTCATGTTGTAACTGGGAGAAGAGTAGGGAGAAGGGAAGAACCTTCTGTGTGGTGTCTGGCTCAGGTCCTTCTCTTCAGGACTTTGAGGTATAGAGCTTGTATGTTGGAGTGGGCGAGGTGCCATGGTTTTGCTGACACTTCAGAAACTTTTGGGCTTCAGAAACCAGTGGACCTGTAAGACCTGTATATATTCCCAGTATGCTGAATGGGAGTGACACCTGCTTGAAATATTATGCCATATGTTTGCAGAAGTACTCTAATGTTTTATCATGAAGAATGATAAATAACTTTTATCTTTGTTTATGCTGAGAAAGTGACGTCGTATGTGCAAGATCAGGATTTTCCTCTGCGTGATGCATTGTGCAATAAGCTAATTGAAACGAGACTGTGTCTTATTCCTCCTTCTGAAGCAATACAGGGCTTGGAGGCAGAATACCAGACGTGACAGACAGCTGGACTGATTTACTGTGTCTAATTCTGTGTTTCTACAATAGAAATGGCCTTTGCATTTTAAAAGCTGGATGTTGATTTTATGGCTGTTTGGACCTTACAAAATGATGTGAGTGTGTGATTCTGTTTTCCTGTCATGTTTTCAAATCTGAATCTGATTGGCATTTTTCTGATGGATAACTGAATCAGCTGGTAATAAATGACTCCTGTATTTCAGAAAAAAAATCTCCCACTTTCTTCAACAGCTTAGGAGAAGAAAAAAATAGGTGAAGAGATGTGTTTTTAGACCGTTTAAGATAACAAAGTAGCTGGAAGAAGAGCCTGATTTCTATAACCAGCCAACTTTCTCCAGATTAACAAGGGTCAGACATCTGTATTGTGATAAAAATCAGTGACAAGTTTTTATCTTTTTCTTCAAATAACTCTGGTTTCTCCTTTCATGCTTCTTGACGCATGATTAATAAACCTTTAGGAGTTTAATGAACTTGAAAGTCACTATAAATTGTAGAATAAATGAAGAAATAACTTCACAGAGAATGAAAGCAAATTACCTAGTTTAGGTAAACTACATCATTTTCATCATTAACTATGAAGAAATTGTAATTGTCCCATAAATGAGCAACATTATATATGAATATATAAATAAGTAGCCACAGATACAGTATGACTTTAGCTGAACACAAATCTGCTTTATGGTTTTGTTCTAAGGGGATGAGAGGAATCCTGCCCCGTGGAATTCCTGGGCTGTATGGCAGAGCACGTACGTACTGCCAGGCTGGTGGCTGAGACCATCACTGTTCCCAGCTGAGTAACTTGGGCTAAAGAGTTTTGTGCTTTTGGCTTAGAGCTGGCTTGGGGGGTTGGGTGGGAGGTATTAACTGAAAGGATTTGACTGTCATCTCTGAACATGGTAAGGAGAAACGATTTTGCCTATGTTTGGCAGTTTTCAGACCGTATTTTATTTTTAGAGTGGATTGTTTGAGGGGACTTCCAGTGCAATACAGAGAAAATCCCCGTAAAGATGATGTCACTTGTGTGTTCTTGGGGCCTGAGCTGCTCCTTACGGACTGTCAGCTAAAGCCTCAGGTCCCGCCGGCCGCTCCTGTTGCTAGAGACAGAAGGTTGACCTGCATCTGTGATCAGCCCACCTGAGATTGCAACGTCCACAGGACTGCAACTGAGCAGCCTCAAGAAGCACCAAATTACTGAGGATACAGCCCAGGAGAGGCTGGTACCGCAGGGGCCGTTCTGCTTATGATGGTGTTTCCTTGGTCAGCTCTCCTGTCCCTGGGAATTTCCCATAACTGGCTCCGAGCTTGGCTGACTTCTCCTGGAAAGGCAGGGCTGTAGTTGAGATTTGCATAATTTATTCTTAGTGGCCTGAGGTATCAGGTAAACTATAGTTAAATTATTCATCTATCTTTATTAAAATGTGTCTGAAACAGGAGCTTGGTTTTGAAATAAAGGTACAACTTTCAGTAGATAGGTTGGAATAATGCTCTTTTTTGTGTTGATTTGTGGTTTGTTGTTTTTTTTTTTTTTGTTGTTGTTTTGTGGGTTTTTTTGTTGTTGTGTGGTGGGTTTTTTTCTTTTTTGTTTTGGAAGGGTTGGAGTTTTTTTGCCTTTTTTTTTTTTTTTTTTTACAATTTGCCATTTTATTGTTTGGATATGAAATCACTCATGCTCATTTGTAATCGACATATTAGACAAGCCTGCGTATTTAAAAAACAAACCAACCAAACCGCCATGATGTCCTGATAAATACAGTCTCACAAGCATTTTTGGTTGTGTCCAAAGTAGGAGGTCAAAAAGAGATGCTGTAAATCCTCCTTGCCGTTTCTCCAGCATGTGGAACGATGCTTTTGATTTGTCTCTCCCCTCTCTTTTCTCCTCTGTGATTGGCATAGAGGAGCGGTAGAGGTGGGAGAGGTGGCTTTAGGAGTGTGTTTTCTATGCCTCTCCATTCTAGGAGTCAGCACTTAGATAACTCTCAGGACAGTTGTTTTGTTCTTGCAGACTTAACGTGGCTCTTCCAGGAAGAGTGTGCGTTATTGAGGGGCAGATTCACCGTAGGATTGATTATGGGAAGGATCGTAGTTGTTATGATGGACTCTCTTCTCAAGTCTGTAACCATTTGTTTCTTTATTAATAGTAAAAGCTAATTTATTTTAAAAGATTATTTTCTAGAACAGGCATCTGGTAAGTCACTGCAGTACTTGTTTTGATTCTCTCATTCCAACCAGAATGAGTGTAGTGTCCCACCTCTGGTATGTTCAGCCTTCGGTCACTTGCTTTTACCAAGTTCATTATAAGTTTATATTAAAATGTAATCCTACTTTTGTTTGAAAGTACGTGTAATGTTTGGAAATGCCCGTGGTGGGTTTTTTGTTTGTTTCTAATTGCAGTCTGTGATAACGTTCTGGTTTTGAAAATTAATTTTGAAAAAGCTAATTTTATATAACTGACTTTCTGGTTCCAGGAAAAAGAATGAGTTTTTCTGCTTGCCTTCATTGAGCTTGAATTTCATTCATTGTGAACATGTTGAACCATTTTGATTGATTGTTAGTAATTTCAAGCACAAGTATGTACATCTCTTAGTGAAGCATTATTTTCACTGTATCTTTCGATAAATATTTTAAAGCAGTTTGTTTGACCTCTAGTGTTGAGCTGTGAAATTGCACCCCATTGACCCAAAAATATCTTATATTTCAGAAAAACCGGTCTCCCCCAAATCAGGTACGTTGAAGAGTCCACCGAAAGGCTTCGATACATCTGCAATTAACAAAAGCTATTACAATGTGGTGAGTGGTCCCTTTTCTTCCATGTGAGCTGTCATGTACAGTAGAATGTCATTTAACCAAATGCTCTTATCTGCACAAAAAATTTGGCAGTCTTGTCAGAGCCTTAGTGCCAAAACTAGATTTTAGTGAATTAGGATATAAACAAGATCGTTATTAATTTAATAGAGTATCACACAGAATGGATTCCTAAGAATAATGCAAAATTGTAGTCTAAATTAAGTGAATAATAAGCATTTATGCAATACATTATGCTCATTTTATTTGCTTTGCTAGTTAACTTCCCTTTTCTCCCCCATCCCCCAAATATGCAACCAGTCTGCCCCAATCAACGAATTAATGTTCTGCTGCGTTAAAATGATGAACAATGTTTTTGTTGAACAAAAATTGAACATTTTGAAATAATTTGCTTCCTTTGTATTCATGCTTATAAACCAACTCAGTTAACAACTTTGGGAGCCTCTGTTACACCGATGGAGCGATTTCAGAGCGAAAGTGCTGTAGCCAGACTCAGCCTTTAACACAAATCACAGGATTCTTAACCTGGCCCTAAGACCTCTTCAGGAGGTGCATGTAAGAAACATACCAAACTCTGTCTTTAAAGGTGGTGGTGTACCCATTTTGAGACTCCTTTCTTTACTAGCCGTAGAGACAGGGGGAGGCAAGAAGTACCTTACTGGTTTTGGTAACCACTGCTCCCTACTGGTTCCGAACTGAACCACAGCGTTTCTGTTCCTTGAAGCAGCTCTCACTGTGTTTCGTTTGGTTTGTCAGTGTTTAGCAGTGATCATAAAGCATCAGTTTGTGCTTTCACCTTGTGTGCTTGTGGCATGAGTACCACCAACCACCTGGAAGAGCAGAGCTGTCAGGAATATGGTCCCCTAATTGAAAAGAATGAAGCAGCCTCCTGCTGCTGCCCTGGCTTGCTGAGTGCCTCTGTCCCTAGCTGTAATTCCAGGGTAAAGGGAGGGCTGCACTTCTTTGGCTATTGGTTCCCACCCCTGCTAGTCACAGCTTCCTTCAAACTGCGAGAAGTAATGATCTCACGGTAGCACATCCAGCAACGAAATACTGGATAGGTTTCCTTTTTAGTCTTGTTTTTTACTTGCCTATTTGTAGTCATTTATTTTGGATTTTGTTTGTTTTGTTTTTTTTTTTCAGTTGCTGTGGTGCATAGTAGCAAATATGTCTTGTTGTTTAGATCTTGAAACCTATGTTTGTCAATACAAGTAAACCAAAGCAGAGAGGATTTAGTTCCTTTACTAGACAGAAGACTGCTCTTAGTAAACTTTACTCTATTTCTGTGTTGAATTTTTCGTCAAAATAAACTGACTGCTCTCTTGCACACCAGTCCTTTAGATTCAGGGTGGGGTTTTCGGGGTTTTGGTGCTTTTTTCCAAGTCAGTGATAAATACATGCCTCATTTAATCTTATATTATGTTTTCACAGGTAGATCTTAATATGTTGAAAAGTAAGAGTTGCAGCTGTTTAATTTGGCCATAACTAAACTCCAGTTTGACTGTGTCCAAATTGAATTGAATCTTGTGGTTGTATATTTTATTTTGTAAGAGTAATACAGGCTGTTTTGGGGGCTAATAGTGTACTTCAGTGAAAATAATAAAAAAGAAATATTTGAATTTGCCGAAAACCATAGTTGAGTTACAAAAGGCAATACAGTTTTGAAATAGCACCTTTGGCTTCTGTGCTTTTCGTAGTTGTTCTCTGGATAACCTATTGCCATAATCATGGAGACTCAAGCTACTACATACTTTGAGAAACAGCTATAGCTGCCTTTTTCAGTGATGTTTTTTTTGTTTTTTTTTTTTTGTTGTTTTTTTTAAGTAAGGTGAAACTGGTGACCATCATACCTACTCTTGGAATTAGATATTTTTTTTTTTTATCTTGTTCAGATACAGCTTTCCTGGTGCACTAAACTGATAAAATGTTCTCACTGTTTTGACTGCTAGCTGTTTGCTAATTGTTTGTGATATTTTACATTGAGGGGGGGGTGTGGAATGCTGGCCCTAGTGTGCAGTTCTTAACTCTGTCTGCAGTGAACTGAATAATTGCCTTGTTTTCATGTTTCTCCACAGTATGGCAGGTCGCCCCACTTGTTGGTTTTGGTGTTTTTTTTTTGTGGATTGTGTTGGGTTTTTTTTTAAGTTCACCATTTTATTATTTTTATTTAAAGAATGAGAGGCTTTGCTGTGGCATGCACTTTCTTTCAGAGAAATAGGACTTTACTGCTGTGCTTAAAACCTAAATTAGACTACCTGGTATCTAGATTTTCTTGAAAAATACTAAGTGCTTCTGATGGCAACATAGCTATAAATTTTTTTAAAACTAGTAAAACATATAATTATTTTTATATGTAGATAAGACAAACAACAAACCAGTTTGGTGAAGTGAGAGCAGTTTAACCTGTGAGTTGAGTTTTTTTGTTCTCTCTTAATACATAAGGTGCAGACATGATACTTCCCTTACTAGAAGTCTTATCATCAGTCTGTACCGATAACAAAGTTGAGCCCATACTAAGTTAAAAACGGAACAGCTCCAAATAAACCTTTGGCAACTGGTAGCTGAAAGGATGTAGCTCAAGTGAAGGAGTAAGCGTTAAAATCTCTGTTAAAGGCTTTCTTGACAACCGAGCATGATTTGAGGCTGGTACACGGGGAGCGCTTGCTATTTTTAAGTCATGGCTCTTTTCCACTATACAGGAACATGCTGAGAGCCTGTAAACCTCGTGATTTATTAGAGATTTTGTAAGGGAAGGACTTCTGCAGGTGCAGGCAGCACCTGTGGGTACATTCATTAGACTGGGGATAAAATCAAAGGGCAGTTCAGAGGAAGTTCAGAAAGTGGTAGGAGAGACTCTGCTGATCTCCATTGGTGGGAGATGGGCAGGGGCAGGGTAAGGGAAGGGTCATTCATGTAGAGAGGAGGAGACTGCTTGCACTGCTCTCCTCTGTTCTTCGCCCCCTTGTAAGCGTGTTCTTTATTTTTATGGATTTGCAGAGCTCCAACTGAAGTTTGTAACATAAATCACATACCCTCTGATGTCAGCGTGCTTTATTAGCTGCGCCTTGCACTGAGTGTTGCTGAGAAGACAGAGCCCATTTGGTTTATGCTTTACATGTGCCTGACTCAGGAATGCACATTAGTAGAGAATGACTACTGCTGCAGGATCTTGGCCTTCATAAAATGGTACAGTTCTACAGCACTGTGTCATACGAACCAGACTCGTGATCAAGCACAAAGCATTTTTCATGTAGAAGTAATTTAATAGCCCGCTACTGAAAAAGTGAGCGTTTGCTGCAGGTCATACCCTGAAGACAGAGCAGCCGTTACTCCGAGTTTTATTTTCACTTGAGATCTCTTACAGAATTTAAAACTTTGCGTCCAGAATAAAATCAGCTTATCTCCACTTACAGGACAAATGCCTTGAGATTAAGTAGCTGTTCTAAAAGGAGGTAAAGAAACGGGCAAATTTCTCCATAGTACAAGTATTTGGATGACCTCATTTTTCATGTAAGTGTTTGAGAAGTGATGGCACTCCTTTTGAGGCTGCACTTTTGGAGTTGGCTCGAATTTGTGTTTACTGAAGCTCATGAAAGTTTTGAGGACCCTTGAGGTGTGGTATACTTGTATGGTGCTTTACATGGCCCCTCTCGAGGGCCTGTTGTATGGGCTTCGTATCTCAGATTCTCATGATCCAGGAAAATTAGACATTGATCGCCATTTTACTGAAGAATGTGATATTTCCGTCGAGTGCCATTCTACTCCCATAAAATGGGAATGTACTGCAGGATCGTGCCCAGGCACAGCCGTGAAGTCTGCCTCTTCTCCCTCTGATTTAGAAGGCGATCAGCTTCATGTAGGTCATCTAAAATCCATTTTTAGGTGGTAGTTTTTGCCTTAGGGACGTGGCTGGGGTTTTGTGCGACTGAATTGTTAACCATGCTTGAATTTTCCATGCCGTGTGATTGAGAGAGCTTGTGCTGTGTGAGCTCAGTTGTCTGTGCCTGCCATTCATCAGTGTTACAGACTGCAAAAGCTGCCACTTCAATGCTGCTCTTTTGGTACCCAGTCTTATCTGTGCAAATGTTGTGGTGGAGTTGTGGAAATAAGGTCTTGGAGGTCTCATGGGGTCTTGCAGCAGCCAGAACGCGCAGAAAGCAGGAAAGGGAAGAAAGGTGATTATTAAGAGCATGCGGGCGAGGTGTGGGTATGAAGAATGTAAAGGGTGCTCCGCGTTGCAGTACTGACTACTTATCTCTCCAAAGCACAGCCCAGGCATTTAATCCTCATAGCTTCTCGGTGAGGTAGGTAAGTCAAGCTGGAAGGATATGAGATTTCACAGAACTGATGTTTTAGAGCTATGTAAGCAAGATTATCCTTTTTGAAAGGTAGTCGAAGAATGTTGTGGGTTTTCGACAAAAAGATAAATCATGTGTTTTGGGCACTGTTTAAAGGTATGCGTATAAAGTTTTGTGTAACACTGTGAACTACTAGAATAACTTAGAGCAGTATAAGTGTATCTAGTACTCTGCATAGCTTTTGTAGCATAGTTTTATTTACAGTTGCAGTTACTTGCCTTTTTCCATTAATTTATCAGATTGCTAATGGTAGGTTTTAAGCTTCCTCGTTCCTTTGTTTTTTTTTCTCTCTCCTCCAATCCCATATTCTCCATATTGCAATGAAAATCCTCAAATAAAGATCCAAACCAGCACAGGAAAATAATGGAGTGTTGTCCAACGTGAATCTAGTTTTATTTTAAGCTTTTTAGACAGCTGTTTATAACAAAGAGTGGGAATACTCTGAGAAAGTGGAGCAGTGATGATGCCTTTCAAGATCTCTAGTGAATTTGTTGGGTTTTGTCTTTTAATGTTATCTTTGAATGTCTTTTAATGCTGTTCAGTGCTTCATCAGGACACCGAGGGTTTTTTTTGTCCTTGGCTTTCAGTTTCCTTTTCCATACTAGTGGCTGTGTAACAACTTTAGGCTAGGAGATTTTGTAGGAAAAGCCATATTGAAAAAGATTGGTCCTGCACTTAGTTTAAACCTCATGGATTCCTAGTGCTTTTATATTTCCATTTTAACAATTGCCTTGTGTTGTTTTATATATGTGTAAGAGAACATGAGGTTTAATTAGTGCTATGATCAATGGAATTACTTCCCCTCCCCCTCCTGTAGTGTAAGTGATCAAAAAACTCTTAGCTTTTTTACAGTTTGTGTGCCCATATTGTACTCTATGCTGTAGCTTCTTAGTTAGTAGCCATAATTTTCCCTGTGACATTCTTCTGTCATAGTGTTTAGCAGAGAATAGAGACATTTTAATCTTCAGTTCAGGATTCAAATTTCCAACAAAAGAATGAACTCAAAAGTGGTCTCTCTTCCCTCGCTCCAAATGAATAGAAGCATTCAAGGAATAAGCAGAATCAATGACACCAATGAAAGGAACAGTGAATTCTTCATTGATATACTGAACTATTTAAAGTTATTTCATCAGGTTTGCATTTAGGAATGAATGGCTTTTTTTATTTCCTAAGAGAGAGTATTGACTACAGCACTGAATAATGGGCTCAATTACAGTCGTTACTATAAATGCTGAAATGAGATATTACTGTAGGCTTGACAAATATGGCGTGTAGCGGAACGGGGAGGTTTGTGGTGTGGATTATCACTAGTGAATAGCAAAAAGTTTTCAAAGATCAGCTATGTTCATTGAACTACATTTAATTCTGATGATTCTCGTGCTAAATCGTTATTTTTTCGGAGGCAAAAAATAATTTGCCATCTAGAAGCATGGGAGAACTTGATGTAAATATATTGGAGGATACCCTAAAGCAGGATCCCAGGAGACAGCCCAATAAAATGTTTGGGGTTTTTTTTTATACATATTTGGGGATATTCCAGTTGTTTGATTTATATTCAGCCAAAAAACCAAGTGTGTGCTATATTTTATAAATTCTTGGCTCTGTATTGGAATATGTTATGATATTTCTCATGGTGGTGTATGTTGGGCTCCCAGTGGGAGGTTAGGCAGCCCCATTTAAAAGGAATGCAATAATGCTAATCATATTAAGTAATTGCCAACTTTACTTAGCAATATTTATAAATCTGTTAATATTCAGACTTGTAGATAAAACAACTCCTGTGAATAAGTAAACACTTCACTAGCAAGATTAGTTATAATGTGCTGTCATTGAGACTGAGAAAACTAATTGTTCATCTCTCTTTCAACTTTTGTTGTGCTTTACCAGCCTCTGATGATCTTTGCTCTGAAGTAGATAGGAGGAATAATTACCCCTAGCTTTGGAAGGAAGCTCCTATAGGTCTCAAATTTTTTATTGTGAAATTTTTAAGTGTAGTGAAATCCCTGTTAGTTTCTCACTTGTTTTTTTTTGTACGTAGCTAAAGGCTGCCTTATCCTCTGTGTGTGATGTTTTTTTCCTGTGAATTTTGTAGATGTATAGTATTCAATGCTTTCTTGCTAATACTTAAATTTTTGATATAGGAACACTCATTTACGTTTTCCTAGTGCTAAGTAAATTTTAGTATGCTTTAAAACTGCTATCAGTTTGAACGTTTTGAAGTATCTCTTTAAAAATGGTAATTAGCAACTGTCATTTATTGTAGGTGCTACAAAATATACTAGAAACAGAAAATGAATATGCTAAGGAGCTACAGACAATGCTTTCGAACTACCTGCGACCATTACAAGCCAGTGAAAAGTATGTGAGTTTTTGTTTCTTAAATTAAAACACAGATCTCTTGTGATTGAAAGGAGGGTTTACACGGTCAAAACTTCTATGTCTATGTGAATTTTCTTGTGTGAATTCTGATTCTTGAGGCAGGGCTTGCTTTTATTCGGTTTACCTGATGACTA
This sequence comes from Baryphthengus martii, assembly GCA_013396935.1. Classification (NCBI taxonomy): domain Eukaryota; kingdom Metazoa; phylum Chordata; class Aves; order Coraciiformes; family Momotidae; genus Baryphthengus; species Baryphthengus martii. The sequence goes on from VWZK01013271.1 coordinate 137,348, forward strand.
AAACAGTCTGGTCCTTGATCTAAGAAATTGTCAGCATTTTCTTTTAAGATTACAGATTTTATTAAAGCACAGTTTATCAGTAACTGCAAACCTAAACGCCTTTTATTTACTTTGGCTCCAGGTTAAACTCAGCAAATACTTCATACTTAATGGGGAACCTGGAAGAAATAAGTTCTTTCCAGCAAATGCTTGTACAGTCTTTAGAAGAATGCACCAAGTAAGTACTATGCCTACCAGATACTGTAAAACTCTAACAAGCAAATATTTGTTTACTATTTTATTTGCTGTGTATGTTGTTTGGCATAATTTTTGTTCCTCTCACTTTAAGTAAAGTTGCTACAGCAGTACGGTAATAGATGTTTGGATAATGCATTGATTGCTTGCGCAGTTAGATATTGGCCCTAGGATGTGATTGCACAAGTAGGAATTTTGATATAGTTTGAAAACAGTTTATGAATTTCCATGATGCAATTGCATACCAGGGGGGAAATGGTAGAGGAAGTGATGTTTTGTGTTTTGGAGGCTTGGATTTTAAGTCTGTTGTAATGGAACAGCAGAGGAGAGGCTGAGTGGCTGTGCTTAGTATTCTGCTGCCCTGAACAGTGTTGGTCGTCACAATGTACTAGGAGAGAGAGGTGTGCAGGGTAGGTAGAAAGACCTGTCTGAATATAAAAAAAAACAAAAACAAAACATAATGCCCGGACTGGGAAGCATGAAGCACAGAAAGAAGGAGATGAAGACACCTGCTCTTCTTATACTACTCTTGGGCCTGTTAGAAAGAAGGTGTCCATATCACATTTGAATTGTCCTAACAATTTCCTAGTGTTGAAACTCCACTGAAAGTGTAGTTCCTGTTCCTAATCTTTGTGTGTCCTTTACCTTACCAGCTTTCTCATTTTTGTCTGACCACGTGGTGAGCTAAGGAAACTTGCTAATCCAATTTGCTTCTTTTCTGGCAAGGTAGTAATTTGACTTTGCACTGTGGGCTGTGCACTTCAGTCTGTTGGGAGTACTTGGCTATGAGAAGGAATGAATGTCTTGGAGGAGAAAATACCTCTTCCAGTAGCAGTGATCTTTAGATCAGCTCAAGGTGTCTTGTTTTGATCTCTCCCTCCTCTCTGCCTCTGAGCTGCTCCATGTGAAGGGGAGGCTTTGTCATGACAAAGCCCAAGCTGTGTCTCCACCAGGCAGCAACGAGCTCCTGGGTCTGTAGCTGAGTTTGGATCCCACATCCTCCTACCACCTGGCTGCTCTCCCACTCTTCTGCCTCTAGACAACTTAGCCTGGAGAGAAGAGCAGGGAGGACAGTGTAATTCAGGTGACTACTCAGCAGTGGAATGGAAATGTTATTGAAATGGCCTTTCTTCTACACTGAGAGAGAAGGATATTCTTTCTGGCAAGTCAGACTTAATCAGTGAAGTAACGTCAGTCCCCGAGAACGACAGAACGACCGCTTGTCCATATACTGAAATGTTTCCTTTCTTTTCTTATCACTGTGCTTTGCTGTCTCATTCTTTTGTTAATGTGATTTCGTTTCTGTGAATCAGAAGTTAGGGAAATGAGGTACCTTGCCTTAACAGACTGTCACTTTGAAAACCTTTTACAGTTGTCTGAAAAACAAGAGCGGAAGAGCATATGCCTTTAAACAAATACTAATGCAGGCTTTGGTTTAACTTGGCGTGTAGGTTAATGTGATATGATAATGCAGCTTCAGGCTCAGAAAGCTTATTTAGAACTCCTTCCTTGATTTTAAACTCTATTAGAGTACCTTCTTATAATGTCCTTTATCTCTTCTTCCCGCTAAGTGAAATGTTGCTGTGAAATGAATTGGGAGCATAATGGATACTCGTAGGTGGGCAGAGGAAGTGATGCCCCAAGGTTTGCTGAAGGGTTACTGCCAATGTTTTGTGCTGCTTTTCATTTTATTAATATGCTGTTCATGCCAAGTTGCATTTTCAGTTTAATTTTCATCATAGCATATTGACTGGAGCATCCAGCTTCCTCCTGTTTTGAATCTAATCCATCATAATTCCTATCATGTAGAAGAATGCTTGCCCTGCTGCCTTGTTTTCTGTCATTTTGCCATGTGTTTTTGGCTGCTGAACCTGTTCTGTAAACTCAGAGTAGCTTCCGGGCTGAAAATAGATTTATCATTTTATTTTATTTTTGGCAGAGAGCTTATAGTTCATCTTTCAGGCACTTCATACTACAGTGAGGTGTTTTTTCTAACTTGACATGTCAGAATTACCAAATGCTGATGTGCTGCCAGCCCACTTTGCTTTACAAATTCCTGTTCTTGGGTATGAGAGTTGAGTATTTTAGAATTTTTTAATTTTTTTTTTTCTTTAATTCCACACTGCTCTCAAGTCAGTTTGTCATTTCAACTTTCTCTTAACAAAATCTTGGCATACATCTTCACTGACAGAAACTTTCTGGTGCTTTTCTTATTCTTGCCTGCACCACTTCAGCTTATTTAATCCTCATTTTGTGAAATGCTAGGTGTTTCTTCAAAATGCATAATGCTCTAGTGGGGGCTTTGTGTGTTTTGGGGGAAGTAGTTGTTTGGGTGTGGTTTGGATTCAGTTGTGTGCCACTCTCCCACCCTGCCCCCAGCCTTGGAGCTGTTCTGGTGCGTTGCTAAAGGTTTGTCCTCTTTGAACTTGTCCAGATTGGCCTCTATAGCCATATCACTGCGGTGCTCTTGTGGGCTGCCCCAGCTGTCACAGGCCTGGGAACGCTTCTTGTCTGCCTGCCTGGGTGCTGGGCACTGTTGGACAGATCCATTTGGGGTTACTTCTACATTTATGACTTCTCTTCCTTTGTTTACCAAACAGAAGTGGTGTATGAAACAAGTCTAACTAGCATGGAGCGAGAATCTGGCAATTTTGCTTCAAAAGTGTGGGTTTTTTTGACTGATCAGCTTCAAGTGCACTTTGTTTTGATGGATGGAAAACTGTAACTGAGTAGGCAGAGTCAACTGCCAGAGTCTTCGGTTGCAAGAGGACAGGTTTCTGACAGTAAAACAGAGCAAGAGCACTCTGTGCTCTGGTCTCTTGACAACAGAAAACTGTCCAGTGCTCTAGGTCTCTTTCCAGATCTGTGATCCAGTGCCAAAGATCAGTTCTGCAGTGGTCACACAGCAGAGGAGTCTTGGAACAAACAAAGTCAGTGTCCATCGGGTGATCTCTGGGCTGATATAAATAATCTCTTTTTGGAAGTACTGCTCTTCAGTTATTCTTATAGCAGAAAATTGAACAGATGTCTCCTGCTCCAAAAGAAATTCTTCCATTCACCTGGAAATAGAAGCTGTCACTCTGTGGCTGTACCTCTCGGTAAGAGGAGGGACACGACCCACAGACTGGCTGGTGACACCAGCCTGCATGGGCTGCCTAGGGTATAATCTCCCTCCGTAGTAAATGAAGGCATTGTCTGTCTTTTAGGTATTCTCTCAGACTTACCCTCTTTCTTTGACGTCCTTGCTCTTACTGTGACTGCAACTGTGTTTTTCTTTATCTCGTTCTGGGTTTGAGTGCAAGCAGATTCTTTGTCTTCTGGGATGATCCTGGAGTGGAGTGGGAATTTGGGCGAGAGCGGGGCAGGGTGTGAGAGGGAGATTGCTTAAATGTAATCCAAAACTAATTAGTGTTTCAGGTTTGGTTTTGGAGTGCAGATAGGAATTAAGTCTGATAAAGGTTCATCCCAGTATTGTCCCTTGCTTTTGGTTGAGTATCAACAGAAATAAGCCTGTTACGGTGAAGTGAATTTGACCAGTGTCTTCAGGTTGCCTGAAACAAACACGCATATGAACTCTGTCTGAGAGGTGAGGTGAAGTAATGAAACATATGGTGGTGAAGAGAGCATTGAAAATGAGACTGGTGGATTGTGAGTAAATTGAATTGTTTCCCTTTGCACAAACAGTAGCTCAGAAACTTGCGAAGTGTCCTCCTTATTTCAGTAACCTTGCTAACTGTGAAGCCTCAGGAAATAACATGTAATCTTGTGTCTTTTTCACAAACTACATCTATCTCTTGGAGTTGTTAGTCGCAATTATCCCTTAATTTTTTCACTTGTCCTGGTGGTTCTCAGCAATCAGTTTCTAAGTTTGAGACATTCTCTGTCGTGACCTCCTGCAAACATAGCAAACTTAGCATTGATGCTCCAGCTTCTTCAAGAGACTTAGAAGGGCAAGAAATTCTGCTGTTTATCTTTCTACGGGAGGAGGTGGAGAAGAGCAGAAAATGCCACCTGGATAATTCAAAGTCTCCACTTCGTGGCACATTCTGCAGAGTGGTGGGTGTGTGTAAATATACATAAATATACAGATATATTTATACACACACGTGTATAGGGGGATGTAGATTACTGCCTCACACTCCTGTGGTAACTATTCTCTGGCTGTCTAGCTTCAGTCCAGTTTTGGTAGCTGATTTTGGTCAGAATCTTAAGGAAAGCGTGATTGAGCAACAGGGTGTTTTCTGTACTTTCTCAAACTGTCATGCAGTGGGAACCCGTTTTAGGTCTGGAGAAAAGAAGTGGTGGCTGTCAGCTGTAAGTCAACAAGCAGATAATGTTAGGTAGTTCAGTTTAGCTGTATGGTGATGCCTCTAGCATGTGTACAAGGACAGAGGCTTTGCTATGGTTCTCTTCATTCTAGAGCTGAAATTAAGTCTTTGGCATTTTTATAACTGAAGAAGATATCATTTTGATACGTGTATAAATACTTGTGTGATTCCTTTTTAATTAAAAAATCAAATATGAGAATAATACTGAGGTGACAACTTCAGAATGAATTGTAAAATAACTACGCTCCATTAGTTACTGAAAGTTTTATATGGTATTGGTGATGGGCATTAAATGGATTTTCAACAGTTACAGGAGATACAGATGATTTTTTTAACTGTTCCTATAAAAATAGTAGAACACTTGCAATTAACGCATGGATTAGAAAAGTCAAAGGGGATGAGTTGCCACTCCGTCACGAAGTCTGTTAATTACCAGAATTCCACAAAGAATGTGCAGTATAAAGTTGCAATGTGCATTCAACATATAAAAGAGAATAATGTCAGTCTTTCAGTCTGCTAAAAGAACAGCAGACTGAGAAGACACAGATGTCTTGGTTGGTGTGAACAGCCATAATTCACACCGCCCCCCCACACCCCCCAGCACTACAGTATGAAAAGGGAATTTAAGCATTTTGAGCAACTATTTATTGTGACCTCTTGCTATTTAATACTGAGTTATATGTCTTCAGTATGTTATGTCTTCAGAATTTGAGACTTTTGCTGCATCTATTACTTGAAGAATGTATTATTAGCTCATTCTTAGATTTATTAAAGGAGAGCAGCCGCCAGGCAGGAAGTGCTGCTTGGAAGGCTGTGAGAACGGCGTTCCCTCAGTACGTGGGGAATGCCCCTGGTTTTCCCCTGAATTCCTGCAAAAGCAGCCACTCTGTCTTCAGAATTGTTGAATATTTCAGTTTCAAGGCTATTTTCTTGAATGAAAGATGCAGGCAATAGAGTATAGACCCTATGCTTTTATGTAGGGTGTGCTGATAACACAGTGGGAGCGTATCTGGCTGGGGATTCAGCTGTTGTTTTCTGAGTGTCTGTGCTGAACGTTGCTTTCAAATAAGGAAACGTGTTTCCAGCACGTCGTGCTTTGAACACCTTACAGTCAGTTTTGACTTCGTATTGGGTAGGTCTTCCCACACCCTACAGAGGGTCTGAACAGCTTAGTAGCGGACAGGGGTTTTGGTTTGAAATTTGGGGGAATATTTTTTGGGGTGAACTCTAAATTTTAACCACAGTGAGCAAACCTGAGGAATGGGACAGGATGACTGGGTTTCAGCAGGATGGGAATATCTCCTGCCTGGAGGAGCAGTTGTCCTGGAAAGCTGAGCAGTTCTTTTCTACTGAAGTAGAAACTAGTGTATCTGTTGAGTACTTGCTGAGGACTGTTACTCTAGCTATAGAGCAGTGAGAAATACAGGTTTTAAGGGTAGGTAAATGAACGACGACAACAACAAAAATTCTCTGTCTCATCTTGCAAAGAAGCAAGGACTTGGTGTATTTACCTTAGGAGATGAAATTGTTGTGCAAGGAAAGGAAATGTATGGAGAACTCTAAACATTTCATCTGGCTCATGTTGTACAAGAGGTTTAGACAAGGTGTCAAGGCCAAACTTGAAGTTTAGGACTGATGAAAATTAGTGTCCTATCTTCTGGTGAGCTTAAAGCGTGGGCTGTAAAACTGGCTTTTGGCAATACAACCGACTGCTGAAGAGGCTTAGTCCTTCGAGTGGGAGTTGCTCTGCAGAAAATAGTAGGACTTTATGGCTTCTGACACCCTTACAATATCATTCACTTGTTAGTCCGGTTTGTTCTTTCTCAAATAGGAAGCAATCTGGTACGGATATTTTTGAGTGGTTCTGAGAATGATGATAGGATAGCAGTAAGGAAGCATGGCTGATTAGAGTATATACCACTTGCCATCAGTTTGTGTTTAACTTGATAGTTATTTTAGATTTTTAAGAAGTATGAGTGTGCTTTTATTTGCATTTGAAGTGTGCAGCTTAAGGAGATACTAAGAATAAGACTGTAAGAGTTGCATTTTTCTTGTTTTTCCCTGCTTGTACAGAAGCAAAATCAGAAGTCAGACTTTTACTTTCTGCTGATTGCACGAGTTCTAAGCTGGTGTCACACAGCCAACTTCAGATATTTATCCTCCAGATAGTTTCTTACTGCAATTTGAGATGACAGTTTCTGATAAAACCTTTTGAAAAATACACTGTGTATATTTGAATTATTTTTCTTCATAGCCTGTCTTCCTTTATTTATATGAATAAATGCATTGTATTCCTCTGACAAACCTGATCAAAACTGATTAGGTTCACCAGGACTAGGAAAAAAAGCTTTTCTTCTCAATACTGTTTCTCTTGTTGAGTCATCTTTTTTTTTTTTTTTTTTTTTT
>VWZK01013271.1:144338-264142 GCA_013396935.1 Baryphthengus martii
TTTTGGCCAGTGTCACTGAAGCTGCTGATATTTAAGCATCATTTAATGCTAGACAGAATAAGCTTTTCTGAACAGAATTTTACTTCACTGTTTAGCAAATGTGGTGCATTCAAGCATGAAAGATGAAGAAAGTATGAGTTACAGAAAATATTTCTGTACCGATGGTTGTAAAGCAGCACTCTTGTCCTGGTTACAAACCAACATAAAAGTGCTTTATGGTCCTTGAAAAGCAAGATGTGTCACAATTGTATAAAACCAAGCTGTTACTGCACTGTAACTGGCTTCTATTTGTGCTATCACAGCTTAATATGGTGCTTAGATTTTTTTTTTTTTAAATGAATATGTTAAGCCTATCTTGTCTGCTGGTGTAGGGTAGAGGGAAAGAATCCTTTTGTTACTCCATCCAGTTTTTCTCTAAGTGCTGAAATACTGCTTTTAAGATTTGGCATGGTATATGTAAGTGGATAGTAAACTGTTGAAAAAAATTTTGCTAAATGACTGTCATACGGGTATGTACCATATTCTGGCTATACTGTAGTGGTATAATCAGACCTGAGAGATATAGAGCTGAAGCTGTAAAGAAGGAAGAGAAAGTTGTTGATTGCTGGTCAGTGATCATAGAAATTGGTTTGTTGATTTTATATTCAAAACAAAACAAAGAAACCTGAAAAGCAAACCCCAAAGCACACAACAACAAAACAGAAACAAACAAGCAAAACCCCAGTATACACTATTTTTCTGTGCTTTAATTTATTGCTGTGTTGGTATTACAGTAATTTCATCTTTGTCACTATTTTAGATTGCCTGAAGCTCAGCAGAGAGTTGGAGGATGTTTTCTAAATTTGATGTCTCAGATGAAAAGCTTATACCTTGCATACTGTGCCAACCATCCATCAGCAGTCAATGTTCTCACAGAACACAGGTACGTTTAGTTGGCTGTCTTTTAAGTCTGATACAAAAAAAAGCGCATAAAATATGCTTGTGTTGTAACGCTGTGATGTCTCTTTTCACATGCATGTGGAATGGTAGAGCTTGTTTGAGAGAAAAACCAAAAAAGTAGTAGTGTATTTCAAAAAAAAAATAAAAATAAAAAGGACAAAACCCACGCAACACCAAGCTGTTCTATGAGGTCAGGACCAGCTTGTCACTTTTGGCAGTGTGTTATCAACTCTTGGAGAGCATTTTCTGATTGAAGGAGCACGTAATGAACTCCTGAATCTGTAAAACAAAGTGTACTGATCGTCATCTTTGTTTAAAGAATGTTGAGATCAAAACAAGTTTGCGGAGTTGTTGCGTGATTGACATGATTAGTAGTAGATAGTTGGTGAATTGTAACTTTGCCCTGTAAAGGCTACGTTTACATTTCTATGTACTTGACTTCATAATGGTATATACCCTTAGCGTTAGTTTTGAGGTGTGAAAGGATTGTGTGTGTTTCAAGTTTCCAAAATAAGTATTTCCAGAGTGCAACAGTCAGGATGCTGAGTTGTCATGATGGACATTGCTCAGCTCTGGAACTAGCCTTGAATCTGCAGAGCAGATTTCACTTGGAGAGAAGAGAGTTGAGGCTAGAATTTGATTAAAGAAGTCTGCTATCACAAACTTGTCCTGTGTGTTCTCTTGAAGATCATGTGCTGCAGCAACTGTTAGTTTGGGGCTTTTTATGTTTGCTTGTGGTACAGGAGAGAACCGTGACCTTCTCTTGAAGGTTAGACACAAGACAAATCCTAGCAGGATATCTGTGTTTTGGTTTGGTTTTTTTTGTTGTTGTTGTGTATTTCCTACCACTTTTGGTCTTGTTGTGATAGGTTAAAGTAAAGATATTTTGAATATTCTTAAATCTTCTTAAAGAGGAACATACTGCTTTGTTTTCTGTAGTGTTAGCTTCTTACAAGAACTCACATTTTGTTTTAACAGCAACACTATCTGGCGCATTTGTGAGCTTTACTCGTAATAGTATAATGAAAAAAACTCCACCCTCTAGCTACTAAATACCGTGAATTGACGTTGTTAAGACATATAACTGTGTTCCAACCCCACTTTGAAAAATGAAGCTGCAAATTCACATTACAATATAGGCAGAAAGAAGGTGTGAGGTGGCTTTGTTAGACGCTATGACAAATTAAAACTAAACAAGACAAAATATGCATGAAACCCCTTAGTGTTTGTTTTCTTTCAAACGGCCTAGTTCTAGTACCACTTTCTGTAAATGGTAAAATATGTAGGTGATCCAAGGACATGGAGTTTTTAATATTTTAGGATTAGGTTTTTGGTTTGCACCTTTCTGCTCTTTCCATACAGAGATCGAAGATTTAATCTGTAGATGAAAAATGGTGAGCGATAGCAAAGTGATCATCTATGTTTCTGAAAATTTGGAGATATTTATGAAGGAGTATCCAAAGTTTCAGAACTCTTGGAAAACTCTTGGAAAGCGCAGAGAATAGCCATGTCTGAGAAATTGTGATAGAAATGCAAGGAAGGAAGCTGTTTGTTCTGTAAATGGGGAAGAGAAACATTTTTTTTTTTCCCCATCTGTGTTGCTTTGTGCATAGATTTTCCTGAGAAAAATTGAGTTGCTGGTGTGTAAAGTCAGCTTGATAGCAAATCTTGGTGAAGTCAATATAAGTGTCTTAGAGCTGTTAAGTAATTTGAATGTGGAAGTAGATTGAAAGCAATTTGGTTGTTGGTAAGAGATAGCTCAAGGGGAGGTAAGTTGTGATAAAGGGTTTTCTCTTTAATGCTATTGTGTTGCCAGGCATGAGTCAACAGAATTCAATCCTGTTGTTTGTTGCTTTTTTTTTAATTACCCCTATTTGTTATTCTAAGCCCTTTATTTTTATGGCACTCCATTGCTGTAGCGAGCAAGTGACTGGACTAAAAGTTGTGTTTCAGACGGCTGCCGTGAAGAAATCGGAAGGTGACTTTAAGCAGTTGCCAACGGTTTCCTCTCCAGAATGCCAGAAAGCTTTTCCTTACGTTGTTTTAAAGGTAGGGGAAAAGAGAGGAATAACAAACTGATTGAAGGCTTGAAGAAAAGAAAAATACTCAGAACTGTCTCTTTGTGTATTTGACTGAGGTGGTTTTAGCATGTAAAAGCATCCTTCATGAACCTTAATGCGAAAGTTAGTGCCAAGTCTAAGGACAGTCGTGACTGTAATAATAATGAAACCACTGTACTGCTGTTAATACTTGGTAGTATTGAACTGGAATCTTTCAGAAATGTCAAAGACAGAGGTTTAAGACTTTAAGAAATAGTGACAATTTGTTGGTTGGTTTTGTGATGTAGTTTTAACAGAGAGTCCAAAAGCGTTGTATGTATTTTAATACTGGCAAAAATATAGCAGAAAAAGAGGCATTTGCTGAATTTTTGGGTTTGAATGTCATGTTTGTAACCGCTGCGCTATTCAGTAGTGTTTTAGAGAGGAAAAAGGAACAGTCTGCAGCAACTTGATCTGGAACATAAATTCTTACTGTGTGCAGCAGATTATTTCTTGCCACGAACTCTGTGCATTTCATAAACTGAACGCATATGCGTTAATTGTGCTTCTGAAAGCCTTTCTACAAAAAAATCTAGCAGATACTTTTAAATCAGATTCTTATATTGCAAAATCGGTGTTTTCTGCTGTTTATAAAGTTCACTTGCTTTTTTGGCAGGAACCATACCAACAAAAAACAAACAAAAATCTCCTAGATAATTGCTCTAGGTAAAAATTTCAGTAACTTTGTTTTGTTGGGGTGTTTTTTTTCTGTGATATATATACAAACTTTATTATTGTGTTTTTACTGTCTAAAAACCACTTAAAGGAAATTGAGTATCATTTTGAAGCATTAACTATGTTGTTTCTTTAACCAGTCAGTTCACTGTAACATTAAAATTGTAAGCAGTCATCTGGTCTGGAGTATTACACGTGAGGTTTTTACATGGCATTTCCTGAAGTATCAAGCATGCTCTTCAAGCAGGGTTGCAATATCTGTTAAGTGTCATTAACACCTGGTAAAGACTCTGTGTTTGTGTATCTACATATGTATGGATAAAATCCGATGATACTAACTTAACCAGAATTATTTTAGACTTCTTATCGAAAGCTGCTTTTTTTTTTTTGAACAGCATTTTTGTGAAGTCTCTAAATAGCAGTAATTGGGATAGGGCTGGAGATTTAAAAGGGGCATTCAATTGGAGTGTGACTGTCTTCTTTTTTTTTCCTTTTTTTTTTGTTTTTTCAATGCCATTCAGTATGAATGGCAGCCTGTTCTCCCTCTTTCTCTCCTTTGTCATTTACTTCTTGGTCCTATGTAGCAGCAACACGGGGGCTTTTGTTAAATTAGTACAGGATAAGGGTGTGTGTGCATATATATGTTCATATATGTGCGTGTTTTATGTAAATACAGTTGAGGGTGAACGGGATTAATTATATTACTTAATGAATAGAGACTTTTCATATTCAAATCTTCAAAGCTGCAAACGCCTTTCATTTCCTTAAGTTAATTATTAATAGTCAAACTAGTGAAAAGAATATGATTAGAGGCCTGAGAATATGTGAATATACAGAAATGGGAATAAAACCGAATACAGCCCATACAGGAGTTCAGACTCTGGAGTTGCACATTTCTGTGGTTGTTTTTGCCTCTGATAATCACAACAGCAACCCTTTTTTTTTTTCTATTATTTTTGGGAACAGATTCTCCTCTTGGTTCTGATTGTGGCACTGGAAGTTTTATCCAGGTGTTGATACTCAACATGATTTCTGCTTTTTTGTACAGTCTTGAAATGTAGCAGGAACTTCTCTCAGGAATTGTTTCAGAGCCATTGCATGGTTTTTTTTCCACAATTAAAATATTTCATTGTAATGAATGAAGGATTTTTAAGAATTAAGTAATTTTGCCTTAGGTTTGTTATTGTGTCTTAGAATTGTGTCTTAAGCCATTGGCTAGAGAGGAAGAGGTGGAGCTTGGCAGGTACAGCTGGGTGGTAGCTCTTGCAGAGCTAGGTGTTTTGCATGTTTCCACCACTGCCTGTTAGCTTGTGCTCCTTGATCCCTTCGCACACTGTGGCTGCAGTGCCACTGTACGCAATCCTAATTTAATTTATTCCATAACAGTCATACCTCTTTGGCTGCATTGTAAGAGATTTCAGTTTCTGATATTCATTGGTTTTTCTTGCGAATCCCAGTTCAAATCCAAAGGTAGTTGATCCAACACAATAACATGGTGTTATTTTAGTAGAGAATTTTGCCAGCTGCTGAGAGCAGGTCTGTCTCGAGGGCGTAGTGTTTAGTCACGGTAGCGTTGGTTGCTGTGTGTGCTTCTGGTGATAGACATATGCTTGCTTTCCAGTAAGGGAAGAAACAAGATGAGCAACTTAAGGCATGAAGGTTTGGATTTCCCTCAAATGAATTCAAACACTCAGTTGGATACAAAGCACAGAAATGGATAATTTCAGTGGAGCAAGGAGTCCCAGGGACAGGAGATGTTACCTACCTGGGGAGGATCACAAGCCACAAAGTTTGGTGCAAGGGGAAACTCCAGCAAAGAAAGGAGAGGCAGAAGATAGGACTGTGACTTTGTGAACTGTTTCCCAAATTACAAGAGGAAGGATATTTGAGTACAGAACTCACTGAGGGATGGATAATATAATGGGGGGAAAAAAAATAAAAAAAATCGGTGGACGTAACTCTTTTGAAGAAATATGGAGAGTACAGACCCAATATAATGAGCATTAAATAAGTAATTATTGGAGAGTTTGAAGCTTTTTTACTTAGACAATATTGTTTATTTTAAAACAAAACAGAAGAAAACTATTCCAAAAAAAAAATTAATTTTATGAAAAAGCAGACAGAAGTTAGTAATATACTCCTGCTTTATTTTTATTTTGCAAAGCAACAAGTGAGTTCTCAGCTGCGAGAAGGCTGTTCACAAATCTTTGCTTGTTCAGACATTAATTTTGCTAGATTTTTCTGTTCTCTTAGATAACACGTCCCAAACATATTCTACGCTTGCATCACAGACCTAGCAGTCTGGGTAAATTTTGTGCAGCTGAAACATCACAATTACAGCGAGTAACTGGAGCGTGGAATACAGATCAGCTTGAGTCAGAAAACTCTTTGTGCCTCCCCCACTTTGGTGCATCCGTGAGCCCGCAAGTGTGCAGGCTGATGTCATACGCCAAGCAACAGTCCCCGAGAGAGGAGCCTGGCCGGGAAGTTTAGCACTAGGAAATTAAAAGCTGCCGTTGAGGGTTTGCTGAGCCAAGCTGTGTCACAACGCTCTCAAAATGCGGTGCCTGTGTGCAGTCCTCAGACCCCTCAGCAGCGATAGCTCGTGCTCCATCTATTACAAACAGAGACCTACTTCAGAAGTGTAAGTTGTGGTTTTAAACATATGTGTTTTAATTCCTGGATGTGCTTTCCTCTAGTTTAAATGACTGGTTTGTTTTTTTTGCCTTCTGTTACTGTAGGGCTTAAAGATGCTTTTTCATGATGACCTTTAAAATATCTCAAGCTATGAACTAACTCTAGTCTGGAGTGGGGAGAACTCTGCAGCTTGAGATTTCAAGATAAATGAAGCACGGCGCTTTTGTGTGCTTCTCTGCACTTTATTCTGCAAGATGACGCAAGTAATGAATTCAAATCTCAGCTGCCTCTTGCTGAAAAGCTACTTATTTAGGCAGTTGTGACTAAGTTGATGATTTCAGCAGGCAAAAGTTTTTTCTGTTCAACTCAATGATACCTTTTTTAAAAATGTACTGGTTAGCTCTGGGCCAGAGTTTTATTTAGCATAGACTGCCTAGGAGACTGTGGTACTTGCCGGCATCAATTGAAATTGTGACATGAAAGAGCCATTGTCTTTGGCAAAGCAGCTGCGCTCTTAGGCTAATGACACTGAGTTTTAAGCTGCTATTAATTAAAAAACAGTTGTCAACTGTTATTGTATTCAAACAATATTTTAATCCACCCATGTTCTACAGAAAATAAACCTTCCCGTTGTGTTCTGTATTGTATTTGTCCTTTGTGAATAAACGAAGGATGCCCACTTTAAGCTTTGAGCTAAATTAACATCCATTTTACCAGGTATTTCATGTCCACGAAGCTGCAGAGGTAGCAGGTTGGTTTAGCATGAGTAGACTTCTAACAGGGTCAGCCTGATGGAACTGCTCAGACAAAATTTTGAGTACTATTGTCGTAAAAGAGTGTGTGCACTTATACTAGAGTTGGAACAAGCTGGCATGTCAAACCTTGTCAGAGGGAGGCATGGAAGTATATGAAATAAAACATTTCCCTCCAATGTTGCCAAGAGGACAAACCATGGCATTGAGTTTTAGTTGCACCTATTAACACTGCTCCTTGGAAAAGGCTTTCTGATGATGCCATCACTAAGCCTCTTTCTCAGGGCTTTGTGTACATTTCAAGCGAGCTGAGGTTTAGACTTTAAAGCTCTGTAGTTTCCTATACTGTGATTAAGTAAAAGGGAGGTGATAAACAACCAGGTATCTTGTGTTGAAGAGCAGTGAATGACCTGGAAACTGCTGCAACGTTGCATAACCACAGTGTGTGTTTAGTTAAAGGCATTGCAGAGTAAACAGCCAAAACAAGATAGTATCGAGTTTTTATTTCAGATTTCCAAGTAGTCAATTTTAATTCAGGCCACACCGAATGTTTTCCTGTTTTCTTGCACATCTATTTCATTCTGTTTCAAGTTGGGAAGAAATGGAACAGTGATAATGAAAATCAGAAATGTGAATGTGGGTGAAATGGTAACCAAAGTTCCTCCTACTGTAGAGACATTAAATTAAAAAAAAAAAAAAAGAGGAGGAGGAAGAAAAAAAAGAAGCAGAAGCATTGTGTTAGTGAATAGCTCAGCAAATACCACTTATATAATGCATTTGTATCCACCAGAACCATGGAGATGGCCAAAGTAATTGGGAATGGGAGGTGTGGGGGCTCTTTGCAACCTGGAGGCAAAAATCAGCGTTGTTCAGAACATTGTTAAATTTAATGGCCATTGGTAGTTGTGGTCGGCACGTCCTGCAGAACATAGTGCTGTGCTAGGGAGGAAAGAGAAGCCACGTAGATAGGCCTGTGGATTGTGCTGCCTGAAATGGGGAAGAACAGCAGGTAACGTGAAAGGGAGTAAGTTGATAAGGTTTGGCAGCAGAGGCTGTGTCTGGTGGAAGCAAACAAAATGTAATGAATGAATTTAAACGGTTACTTCATATTGTTTCTTGTAGCAAATGTCTTTATAAAATACGTTAAGATATTTGTCAAGTATCTTAGATTACATATGTAATCTAACTTAATGATGCTGACATGGATGGAGGTGCTTACAGGGAGAATTAATGGATAAAACAAAAAAAAGCTGTGGTATCATAGTCAGTGTCATGTACCAAGTGAATTGAAATTTAAAATCACTGAGTGCCTTCTGACAGCAGGGCTTTCACAGGTCAAATTTGGTAAAGCTTTCTGTGGAAACTGGGTGCCCTACCTTTGTTTGTCCACCCCATCGCCTTTCTGGCAACAGCTTCCTCCCTTTTAGCTGAGTCAGGAGGAGAGGAAATGCTAATATTTCAGTGAATTAGGCTGAATCATCCATGAACCAGTAGCTGATAACACTGTAAAACCAAAATGTTAAGTATGAGTCAAAATCCTTAGTCTTGTTTAGGGTGTCACCAAAATCAGTTGTCACGGTTGGTGAGACTTTATGCTGAATAAGGGCTGTGACTCAAGAAGCCTAACGCAAGGCTCTAGGTATACAGTTGGCCAGCTTTACTCCTCCAGTCTAAATTTAAGATAGAAAAGTACTCAGGCTTATCTATGTTGCATTAATTTTTCATTCAAGGTACTGTAGGAGATTTTTTGAGTGGATTTTAATTTTGGCTAAAACCTGATCATGTCATGAGCTGATCTTAGGGAGGCCTGGTGTTACTGAGCTCACTTGTGTTACTGGTTTCACTTGAGACGGCTATAGCAAGGCCTGCCTGGTGGAGCTGTGGGCCTTTCACAAGTGTGCCCAGTCCAGCTCTTTGCATCTTTGAAATGCAAAGCAGGTACTGGGAAATCCCTTCCTGGGCTGTCTGGACTCTACCCTTGAGTACAGCAGGAAATGCAGAAGTCCCTGCAGCCGGGAGTACCGGGACCTCCTTGGAGTGAGGGCGGAGAGCTCTAAAAGAGGTCATGTAAGGCTATGTTAGACCTGATGATTCAAAAACAAGTGTTGGATGTAGTGTTAAGGAAATACCATTTAACTAATCTGAAGGACATGTAAACGTTGGAGTTAGTTGTTTTTGTAGCCAGGAGAATAGAGATCTGGGTAAAGCACTTGCTTTGGGGTGGAAAAGTGACATTTCATGTTCTCATTCTGCTCTCTTCGTCTGTTTGGACAAGTGACATTAATAAGCCAAGTGTCACTTGTTCTGAAATGGGAAAGTGTGTCTGTGTCTTGGAGGAGATAGGGAGGTCTGTTTTGTTTTAATCTGTGTAATGCTTTTATCTAGCATGACTCACTGATAATTGAGCCATAATGTGTGTTAGGGCAGTGTCCTATCACTGGGGGGTTTTCCCTATGGAAATGGAGCAGGTAAAGATTTGCCTTCACTTCTGCATGGAAACACTGCCTTAGGTTTGGAGATCCTTGCCCTTCCCTTTTTGTTAATGTAGCCGTAATGCACAAGTCTTCCTCCTTTTATTGCTGTTTGCGGTTTGACAGTTTTTAGACTTCGTAAAGTAGTGAACCTGGTAGCTGGCTAAGGCTTCCTTTGAGACTATACCAATAACAAGGGAGGGAAAAAAAAATTCAAGTAGTGATGTGAGCACAGTGCTATTAACCAGTAGAAAGCAAAAAGTTTCGGAATATCTTACAGTAGAATTTACATGACTGTCACATGAGAATAGTGGTTTTTGTTGTGGTTTATTTTTTGAAGAACTAGTTAATTTACTATAACAAGGGCTCAAAACATGAACAATCCCATCTACAGGCATCTAGAATGACACAGCTTGGATACAAAAAAAAGATGTTATCCTTTTAATAAGTGGCTTTCTGAATTTCCTTTATTTAGATTTTTAGAATGCCATCTTCTGCAACTTGTGTTTTCTGAAACTTCAAAATCATCCTGGGTGCTGCTGTACATTCTTTTCCCCATGGAGAAGGTTTATTTTGTGTCTGGTTATTTAAACTTTTGAAAAATTTGTCCTCCACCATAGTCCTCTGAAACCTCTGCTTTATATGGACGTAGAAGATGTAGCTGGTGTAAGTTTCCTTGATAGCAAAGGGAACTGAAATGCCCAGGATGCGCTGCTTTTTTAACTGCATTAAGGTAAAAAGTTTGAGGGGCTGGGCAGTTCTTGGAAATTATTCAAATATGAAAAAACCTCTGGATAGGGGAAGTAGCAGTTAATGATACTTGGAGAGCATGGATTGCTTAAAGCAGCTTTCCTGGCAAAACAAGTGTGTTGCATAAGTACACCCTCGATGAAACCCTAACATGTTTGAGACTACATGGCACAGTAATTATTTCTACTATGGACTATCATTTGCGTGGCTGTTGGTCAGTACGGTTAGTCTGCTTGCAGTAACACCTTGGATGTGTGAGAGGAAAAAAGGTTCTGAAACATTGTGTCTTCTCATTAGTGCCTGACACCTTAAAAATCTGGGTGCTTGATTAAATATGAAGCCGTTAACTCATTTGTCAAGCACTGGAACAGACTGCCCAGGAAGGAGGTGTTGTCACCATTCCTGGAGGTATTTAAAAGATGTGTAGATGCGGTGCCTAGGGACGCGGTTTAGGGGTGGACTTGGCAGCGTTAGGCTTATGGTTGGACTTAATGATCTTAAAAGTCTTTTCCAAACTAAACAGTTCTGTGATTTATAGTTGTGTATTATCCATGTAAACCACCTCTGAGGTCAGATGTCATTTTATTAGAATAAAGAGCTGAGTATTAATACATAGTGCAAATGGCTTTATTCTGTAATCATTGCTCAGATGGGGTAGCATTTAGGAGCTGTCCTTGCACATCAGTTGCTTAGAATGGTAGCTTTGATCCTATGTCTGTTGTTTCCTGGATGGACCCCAAATCTCCAGATGTCTTTGTTCCTGTATTTTATTTAATGCAGAAACGGATCGCAACGTGTAAGTTGTACTTGAATTACTTTTTAATTTATTTGGCCTCTTGTTTTATTGGCAGAATTCATTGTGGATGAAAGACTGAAGAATCCAATGTAACTTTAATTATCTTGGTAATTTGATCTTAATTTGCTTAAATATCTTGTGTACACAGTGAGGAGCTAGGAGAATTCATGGAGGTGAAAGGTGCCAACAGCCCTGGGATCCTTGTACTGACCACGGGCCTCAGCAAACCTTTTATGCGTCTGGATAAATACCCCACGTTACTCAAAGAACTTGAAAGGCACATGGAGGTATATCTTATCAGCATTTATGTTCCAGCTTAATGATGATTTGACAACAATTATTTTAAAGGTACATGTCAAACATGATGGGACCCAAAATTACATTTACTTGCTCTTCCATCAGCCTTTTAAATTATGGGCTGCAGTAGTTTAAAACTTGGTGCAGTAAAACTTCCTATAAAAGCTAAATGTTCACAGTAAAACTAGCCAGAGAAGCTAATCACTCCTAGAACAGGTGTGCAGGGTCTTTGGTTAACTTGACATTGAATGTGTCTCCTGCATACTACTTGAGGCTACTTTATCTTGTACAAGTAGTACTGCTTCTCATCTTAGGAATTCAACATGGCAAACAGGTCGCCAAAATAGTCCCTTTGACTTCTGCTGAACACTGTCAAAGATGCTCTTTTCAATATGGGAAGGTGTTTGAGGAGCTATTGTTTCCCCCGTTGCATTTTTATAGGTTAGATTTTTGGAGTGTGTAGGAGGGAGAGAAATAGATAGCATATGGGTCTTCTGTCACACTATTTGGTTAGTCAGTCAGTGACAACAGAACATACTAGTCTGTAAGGTAAAGAATCCAGTTTGTGACAAAGATAACATACCAAAAACCACTCTAAACTAAACACTCTCCTATTAGAATTTCAAAATCTCTTATCCACTAGGTCTTGTAAAACTTCCTTGGCCCTATTTTAAGTATAAATAGGAAAGTTAGAAGTGACTTCTACTACAAGCGAGACCACCGATGTTGGATATAAGAATGAGAAGGCTGTGAAGAGAGCAGATCGATCTACTACTGCTATTTTACAGAATTGTTTTCTTTTTAGTTAAGCCTCTAATTTTTTTTAATTAATTTTACTAGAACTAAAATTTTTATGTATGTTTTCTCCGTTGTTTTTAGGATTATCATCCGGATCGTCCAGATATTCAAAAATCCATGACTGCCTTCAAAAATCTTTCTGTAAGACTAATAAATGTTATCTAATTTCATCTCCCTCAATTGCATTAAAGAAGTGAAGTTTTTTTGTAAATGGTTAAGAAATTTTTTAAAGCCTGGAAACTGATGCTGTTTGTGGGCGGAGCTAAGGATGGTCATTTGCTGGGGAGTTCTAGCAAATAGACGACTGATGCAACAGCCCCACAGAGCATTCTGCACCTCTTGGTTGTGCTTCGTCTCCTTTCCTGTAGTGCTGGCATAAATAACATCCTGAAGGGCTTCTTTACAATTTAGTACTTTTTCTAAAATGCAGTCTTTCTAAGGGAATGGGTTTGGATTTAGGCGAGAGAGGATGGAAGGGGAAAGTGCTTGCAAAGTTCAGAAGATACAAAACTTTAGTAATAATTGGAGCAGGAGATCTAATTTGAATAGATGAGTTGTGTGTTACTTTTTTTTTAAAAAAAAAAACAAACAAACAAAACACAAACCATAAAAACCAAAGCAAAACCCCAAAAAACCCACCTCACCTCAGCCACCATGAGCATGTGCTTAATGCAGTCTCACTTACAATGAAAATATTTTGTACTTCCTCTTGGGATTGTGTGATGACAATAAACTGGCATTCTCTATTTTTTTAAAGTAGAAATTTAGTGTTATCTATGTTCAGAAGACGCTTGAGGATCCCGTTCTGTTGGGTGCTTTACAAACCAGAGGCGATAATTCTTGTTGAGAAAAATTCAAATGAATGAGAATACAGGTAGTAGAGCAGTTTGGAGAGACAAGGGTATAGATGCTCGTAGCTTGCACAATTGGCGTGGCTCTTTTTGCTGAAGAAAGATGCTTTCTTGTAGAGTCATGTGGATTTGTGACAGCTGTGCTCCTCTCTTCTGCTGAGCCTAGCCTTTTTTTGATTGGAACTACAAAAATCTAAAATGCAAAGAAACAGCAATGGCTATGAATTTGGCCTGGTAACTAAAGTCAGCATATTGAAAGGAAAAGTAATAATACCAAAGTCAACAAAAGTAGTTTTATAAGAAACGCTTCAAATTAGGTATTGTCGTCTGTGTACTACAAGCACAACAGTAAATACAACTGTAGTGAGGTTTCTACCCTTAACCTTCTCCAGATTGAGAGAGCTGATAGAGAAGGTGTTTTTCTCTGTTTGTTAGGCACAGTGTCAAGAAGTACGGAAGCGGAAGGAACTTGAACTACAGATACTGACGGAAGCTATCCGTTGTTGGGAGGGAGAGGATATTAAAACACTTGGCAATGTGATTTACATGTCGCAGGTCATGATTCAGTGTGCTGGAAGTGAGGTAATGTCCTTCTCATCTTTACTGTTGGTCTTTCTTTCTTCTTTGAATAAATTTAATTACAGTCATTATGCAGCAGATATAAACAATGCTTCAGAGATACTAGACTAAAATCTTTCTCTACTAATTTAAGTCTTTTATTGCAAAACCCAAAATAAATTTCCTTGAAGATGAATGGTCTCATCAGTAAAATTTACTGAAACGTAACAGTTGTAAATGATGTAAGATTATTTTGCAGAATTATTTTCGAAGTTCATAATTAAACGGGATTTTCCATGTGTACTTATGTTACAGGATCATTTTGCATAGCAATTATTACGACATCTTTTAAAATAACAAAAACTTTCCAGGTCTGTACTGTAAGGTGTTTGAGGCACACTTTTTCCTTGCTCTTTAGGGCAGTTTGTTCAAGTAGTAAATTTTGAAATACAAGCTTGAGAACCAAGTGGATTTGGAGAGGTAGAATAAGAAGAGACATTAGAAAGTTGAAGGTGACACTGCAAAGTTGGGGTTGATTTTTTTTTTTTTTAAAACCAAGCAAAAAAAATAGACAAGGAAAGGATTGTCGTACCAGAAATAATAGTCTTAAAAGCAAGTGCTAACAGAAAGGGAATATTACACAAATTACTGACATGCTTTTACTGTAAGTTGTTCCTCTATGAAATCAGTGAAGCTTTGAACCTGATGTAGGGACTTTTGATCTGCAACCTCATTCAGTCAGTTTCTTCCCTTAGAACAAAGATGTCCATAAATACGAAGAAAAAGTGTTTATGCAACTGAATATTTAAAAATAGATCACCTAATAATTTCCTCTGGGATATTTTGATAAGTAGTAAATAAATAAGACTCGGTAGAGCTGTTAATTCATTTTCTGCAGTCATATCTTCTTGTAGTGATAAAAAACCCTAACCAACCAAAAATAAACAACCCACAGAATACCGCCCCATACCCCACTCTGATCATGAGCTAAAATGTAAAATGTAATGGACTTTTGGAAGTTGCTGCGTAGCATTACAGCTTTTGACTAGATATGTAACAGCTTCATTTGTGCAAAAGCAATTGGTTTTGTCTTTTAAAATTACATAGAAACTTGTAAATGTTTACTGGAAAGATAGAAACCTTAAAGCGTTGTAAGGACTTGTATTGTTTTGCAGAGATGCTTGAAATTGAGATGGTGGCTTTGTCAAGGGATGTGTTTGTGTTGTCATTAAAATGAAAGCATTATACCATAATGTTTCTCTCTTTCACTGTCTATAGCAGTAGATTGAGTGAAGCTTGTCATCCTTCCATAAATATACCCCCAAAACAAAAGCACAACAGACAACTTCATAAGTGAAACCAGCAAATTAAAACCAGAACAAAGCAATGAGTGTTTTTGTTGTGAGCATAAGCATTTTTACTTTTATGTTCTTTTTTCTGTTTTGGGGCATAATCCAACATCATTCAAAGACCTGATCTCTCCAATTTGAGAGTTCGCGGTCTTGACATTACTGTAACAGCACTCATCTAAATTATATTAAGAAATATATGTGTAATTTTGGTTTGCTGAAATGGCCAAACAATTGTTACCGTATTAAACAAGGTCAGTATTTCATCCAGACTGTAAAATTTCTATTTTAAAATACTAGACTGTACACTTCAGGAAGAAGTAGAGGTATATGTTACTAGCAATTTTCAAATAGAAAATAGAATAGTTCTGGCTTTGCTTTTTTTTTTAATATTCTATGAACAGTTAATTTTACCACAAGCAAATATTTGTGGAGCAATTATGGAGTCGTAACATTGGTGGTAGTTTTAATCAGATAAAACAGAAAAGGGGAGGAGGAGGTTTGTGATGTTGTATTTAATTTTTCAATTTCTTTTTTTTTTTTTTGATAAGGAAAAGAATGAAAGGTATCTTCTTCTCTTCCCTAACATTTTGCTAATGTTGTCCGCCAGCCCAAGAATGAGTGGGTTTATCTATCAGGTAAAGTAATACGTGTACATGTGTGTATAAATGTGTTGGAGTGTGTACGTTTTTTCTGAATTGTATTTCATAGGAAACTCGGAAGGATTATTAAACTTCTTCTGCATTTATAAAGATAAAAGGTAATTTCTGCAATAAGAACTAGTCATCTGTTTTATGAAGTTCTGGACTAGAAGCCCAGAGTTTGATTCTTTCAGCTATGACTATCATAAAAGGGTGGGTTTTTTCCACCTCGTTAGTAGTAGCTAATGAGAGGACGTATTGGAAGCTTTTTAGATCTACCTGGGAAAACAGTGTAGTTGTACACAGGTTTGTTAGTACCCTTTGTTATGCAAGTTTTACCAAAATTGTACAGCACTTGTAAACTTTCATTGGTGTGACTTAGGCTGTTAGCACCCATTTCTTCAGGTACATCTATATTAGTGTTTTATCTTTGAATCAATGGAGCACTTTTGAAGTGAATCTTCTAGTTATTTTTTCTGTTTAGTGATCTTTCACTCAGTGTAGAAGTCATTTTAGGACTCTCAGACTAGATTCCCTCTGGATGAAGCTGAACTGGTAGGCATACTCCAAAAGTGCACTCCTGCTTCTGGAGCAGATCAGCTGTCTGGACTGACTGACATTCAGTCCCTGGGCCCAGCCTAGAGCTAGCTCAGTGTAACACCACCCAAAATGCATGCCGGGTGGCCTTCGGGTCCTTAGCACCACGTGTTTTACTTCAGAAATCCTCTCTGCTCACTGTAGATGGTCTTCCAGCTCTCAAACAAGTTTCCTAGCTGAATACTTGTGCCTGTTAACCCACTACAAAAATAGAGCACCTCCACTATAGTGCAGGCGGATCAATGCCAGTTGGGTTTGCTCTCTTGTAGCTCTAGGACGTGTTTCACAGAAGCGCTTGTGTTTTGGCTGTGTAGTTACAAAGATGTCTGAGAAATGAAGTTAAAGCACTATCCACGACTTCATGGAATCCTTATAAACGTTCTTCAAGTATTGCTATGTGGTTTCCAGAAATCACAGTACTACACCAAAAACAAGGCAAAAACTGCAACAAAATTCTAAAAGGAGCTAGAGATTTCACCTGTTGCAAGTATTTCTGTAAATTGGGCTCTCTGGCAGTTTGTTCCTTTGTCCTGAGCAGCGATTTGCCTGCTATGAGGAAATGCTGGAGCTTAGTTATCCAGGGTTCCTATGTCATCAACCCCCACTAATTACAAACTGTGTGACTTTTTTTTTTGAGCCATTAAATTGCAGATTTCATAATTGGATCCATATCTTGTTGCATTACATGATTCAAGCGAACAGTCAGGTTTCTGTTAGCATTGTGCCACGCTTAAGAATTTTTGGCCAGTGCTTTATCCCAATATTGGTGGAAAAAAGATACTATGAAAAAAGCAGGTGAGCTCTATATTCCAAGTGGCACATCTAGAATTTCTGATGAAGGTAGGTTTGTGTATACTGGTTGCAAGGGCAACTGACTGGGAATTTAGTATGTTAACACACAAACTATAAAATTAAACAATGTCAGGCTTTATTTTGCTTTCCTATTGTAAATCACTTCTATTTTTTCCTTCTCTCTCCCACCTTGTGCCTCAGATACACAACATTGTTCAGTAAATAAGCGATTTTCTATGCATTTGTCTTCAGCTTTTATTCAGTATGGCCCCAGCCCTGTCTTAATGTTCACCATCCAACTCTCTGAGTGCAGAATTCTTAATTTTACCTTGCTGTGAATATCTAGTCGTTAAAATTTCAGAAGCTCTCAGTTTGGGAAAAATCACGAGAGATTGAGGAAATTTATTTCATCACTCTTTGTGTCTGAGGCAATGGCTCAGAGCCGTGTCTGGATTGCCTAACGTGAGCCACCTGGACTTTTTTTCTGGGGTCCATGTCTCAGAACTGGGGTGGATATGGACAGAAGATGATGCAGGTCCCTCAGTCATTCCCAGGGAAGTTATGCCACTGGAGGCAGCATCCTACATTACACGCTTCCTGTATTACTGAATATTCCGGTTACCAGCAGGCTTCAGATTTACTAGCTAGTGCTGATATCTGCCACGTGAGCTAATAGGGAGGACTTTTGGTAGTGGTCAGGTGAAGTCACAAGGGGCACGGACCGTACTTCACAGGAGGGCTTCACAATTGTTTGTTGGAAGAAGAAGAATACAAGCGATTCGCAAGTTCAGTTCCATTTTTTTTCTATGCATTTTGCTGAATTTATAATTCTCTCCATGGGGTTCAGGTGATTTTTATTCTGTCACCAGACTTTTTCTTAAGTGTATTCCCGTATTCCCTTTCCACCTAGGTCAGCAGTTCTTGCACCTCTCTTGCATTGTGATTGTCTGCTGTGTTACTTGTGAACCGCAAAACATGGAAAAACAGAAGAGAGAATTTTAGGTTGCGTTGTAGCGTGCGGTGCCACCGCGTTTCTTTCAGTGTGGAAGCTGTTGCAAGAAAACTCTTTAGCATCTTCAGCTTGAGCATGCTCTGTGCATACAGAATATCAAGTGATTTTTAAAAGAAACCTTTGTCCATTTTGCAGTCATTAGAGTCCATTGCAGTCAGTTGTGGGGTTTTTTTTCTTTTCCTTCCATTGGAGCCAAAATTCCACAGTACGTAGTATTTGCACTTTTGCCAGCATGTGCTGAATAGTGTTTCTGTGCAGGAGAATGCAGGACCAGTCTTAAAAGAACTTCTGTTAAAGTTGTGGTTTTGGTAAAGCCTTTCATCCCAGCAATGTTCAGTCTTACTTATTCTTCTGTGTTTCTGAAGGGTCAAAAAGTTATCCTGTGCTGATACCTTTTTTCCAGCTTGATTGTGTTTGAGATGAGAGATTGTCTTCTGCAAAATTACTATGTTCTTCTGAAACTTTATGAGTTTAAAGGTGTTTTTACTGCTTTTCATTGTGTGGGGTGTTTTTTTTCCCCTAGTATTTCTGCGAGTGAACTTTGTAGTGAGATTATTAGAGACATAAATGTCAGTAAATAATTGCATTGGTTTAGTGAGATCTTCCTTTCTAAATCTGCTTGTACCACAAACCTTACTTTGTGAGGTGATCAAACGGTTTGCAAACAAATGTGCTAAACGAATGAGTCACCGTTGCCTCTGATCATCTAACATGGATCACCCTGAAGGTCTCCATTTCAAGAACCTGAGGCCCTAAGTGGCCAGTATGGATTCTATAGCCTTCATAGGTATCACATAGACTCATGGAGGTCACAGATGTCATTAGCAGAAGTTGAGCATGTTAAAAACTTCCATCACAAGGCATTTGTGTGGATATTTATATGTTTTTAAACCCATCAGCCTGTGTGTGTGTTTGCCAATCTACTGTGTACATCTTTGTTAAGAGCTTGAAGTTTATATGTTCTTTACTTGGTAATGTGTTTGTGTGTTTGGATTTAACTTCAGTGTTACTGCTTTTTTTTTTTTTTTGTTTAGGGAAAACTGCCAATGACAGGAATGACTATCACAAAGCTAGAAGACAGTGAAAACCATAAAAATGCATTTGAAATATCAGGTATTGACCATAAATATTTTCATTTACTACTTACTTCAGGATACACTATTCCAAACATCAAGTGTTCTGGCTGAACAGAGGGAAAACTTTTTCACTGTGAGGGTGACCAGGCACTGGCACAGGTTGCCTGAAAAGATCTCCATCCTTGCAGATACTCAGAAATTCTCTGGCCATAGTTCTGGGCAACCAGCTCTTAGAAATTCTGTAAGGCAATTACCCAGAGCCTCACTTGAAGGCTGCTTTTTACTGCTTGTCTTAAGCAATTAACAAACTGTCTTTGCATGGGATTCATCCCCAGTTTTCTCTATTTTAATGAGTAGAGGCAGTAGCCCTGGAGACAATGCTTTATAATGAAGCAGTTCAAAGTATGCCACTCACTGGAAGAAATGGAAGTCCAGAGACTCTGGAAGAACTTTAAGCAAGAGCTTTCTTCTAGAAATGGTCTGCCTTTTTCCTGAGAGCATCTCTAGTGCTAATGATAGTTGCCATTGTCCTTATTTTGGGTAATTTCTCTCTGTTAAGTCGTTTGTTTCAGCACATACCTTATATCCTTGGGTGATTTAAAGGGCAGAGTGAGCAGGTTCTGTGTGGTGGAACTTCATACCTTCGTTCATCCCCTGGGTCAGTTCTGCCTTTAAGCAGGTTGTGGTTAAGTAAAGTAATTGTGCCCCTCTCAAGTGGCTGGTAGTATCTAGCGCTGTGAGCCAGAGGGCAAAAGGCTGTTGATGGTGCCTGTTCTTCTGAGATAGTAGCTATGAAGCTGACCTCAGATGAGGAATGTTATGGATTAAAATGGAGTTAGCTGGAGAAATTAATCTTCGGCTAAGATTGCTTTCCAAGTGACTTTTGCCTCAGCTTTAACATTAGATTCAGACCAACTTTATGCCTTTTTCTGCAAGAAGATCAGTGAACTCTGCTATATAACATTTTCTGTATCGTAGCTTGCAGGCTCAAGAGTGATGCTGTAGGCTATATGCTGACTTTCCTGGGGAAGATGGAGAAGCATAAGGCTACTATTAAATGAGCCTCTCTCCCAGCTCTTTTTGTTGTCATTAAAGGTTATGTTTAATTATCAGAGGTGGGGAAAAAAGTAGAGCTCATATGCTTGGCGCAGGAGCAAACACGTGGAGGAAGTATCTGTTACAACTCAGAAAAGTGAAATACTGTTGTACTGAAAACACAGATTAAAATTTTTGCCTAGTTTTTGGGGGATATAATGTTATAGGAAATGACTGTCTTTATAATCATATCATATTAACTAAGTCATTGTTCTGTGGTTTCCTACACCTTCTGTTTTCTGTCACCTAGGAAATATGATTGAAAGGATACTAGTGTCTTGTAATAACCAACAAGATTTGCATGAATGGGTGGATCACCTGCAGAAGCAAACCAAAGTCACAACTGTTGGGAATCCCACCATTAAACCTCACTCTGTGCCATCTCACACAGTAAGAAAGAGCTTCTGGATTGAAGTGAATGAGCGGTGTATGCAGAATTAAGTTATCTGGCAATATACCACCACGTAAAGCTTTTTTTTTTTTTTTTTTTTTTTTTTTTTCTCCTAAGCATTAGTAACAGGGACTAAATGTTATGAGTGGAGTTTAACGGGTCAAAGCATCATTCTGTTTTTACTTGTCTGAACAAAGAATGAAATGTTTAGATCTTGGGTAATAGTTTAACAGGGTAAAAGAAAACTAATTATCATTCATTTTTCTGTTTCGACCAAGTAATACATCAACATCTTTTAAGTATCTTTAGAACAGTAGGTTTTAATTGGTGATGTACTTGACAGGCTGTGGTGAAACAATTTCCTTATGTGCTTTTTCTGGGTTCTGCATTTGAGATGTTGGATATGAATGGATCTAAATTTAGCTCCATCTATAGTGGTGAGAGAAGTGGGAGCAGGGCTACTTGTAGCTGTTCTTTTTTTAGAGTGTGCTCTGTCTGTAGTAGACAATAAAAATTTCTTTAAGCTCCATTTTTCCAAATAATAATTTAGTGTAAAAATTTTCAAAGACCAGCTGTAATAAACAAAAGCGCTAGATAGTGAGATTATTTCACCAATCCTCGATGAGATTATGATCTTTATTATGATCATATGCTTTCTTTCCCTTCCCATCATGACCTTTTTGTCTTTGACAGCTTCCTTCCCATCCAGTAACACCCTCCAGCAAGCATTCAGACAGCAAGCCCATACCGCTGACTCCTGCGTACCACACTCTCCCTCATCCATCGCATCATGGGACTCCACATACCACGATAAACTGGGGACCTCTGGAACCTCCAAAAACTCCCAAGCCTTGGAGTCTGAGCTGCTTACGGCCTGCACCTCCGTTACGGCCTTCAGCAGCTCTCTGCTATAAAGAGGTGAGATGAGGCGGCCAAAAAATATGACTCTCTAGCTGGCATATGATTGGAAGTTTAACTTTTTAATACCATTTTTACCAATTTTGCCTTTTTGTGCATGTTTTAATATAAAGATGATTTAACAGCCAATGCTGAATCAATGGTAATAGACTAGTGAATGCTATTTATTTCAAACAGGGATTTAGTCTTGCAACTCAGAAAATACTGAGGCTCATTAGGAGAGGCTTCTTTTGCCTCCCTTAAGTGCTTCCACTTATTTCCACTATCTGCATGGTTAATAATTTATATTTTTCAAAAAACCACTATTTAAAACTAGCAATCTATTTATATTGATCATCCAGGCTTATTGCAAAATAAGTTATTTGCTAAGTACACTGCAAAGCATCTAGGATAAGGGATCTTGTGGTGTTTCAAAGTGCTCTATCAAATTATTCTGAACAGTTATGGTGGTGTCATTGACTCTTGGTTCCTCCAGTGTTTTTACTGCTGTTAATCGGTAAGAATAGAATATTTTTTTTTTAAGAGGAGAATGGTAAATGTGAAAAGATATGTAATGTTTTTGTACTCAAAAGAATTTGATGACTAGTGTTACTGTTAGCAAAAAAAAAAAAAAAAAGCACTTAGATTTTAAGCTGCCGTTGTATTTTTTAATTAGCATGTGGTATGAAACAGGAATCTGTTCCAAGAGAAATAGAATGTGGTGGTTTTAACCATAAAAAGAGAGTGGCAACACAATAATTTGGTCCTACCACTACATTTCGTGTGGTTTTATAGGTTGTTAAGAAAGCGTTAGATTTATGTTGAGAGTCTGTGTGTGTATAAGGAGGAGAATATTGGGTGCTCTGTGATATCTCCTGTTTGTCAACAATGTCTTTGTCATGGGCCTAAACAACACTGTGCCCCAGTGTGGCCTGGCTGTGTTGGTTTGTGGTGGCTGTGCATATGTGCGACACTTTATTTTTCTTCTGTAAATTCCCTGAACCACAGGGAAAAAGTGATGAATGATCTGCAATTGGAAGATTAGTATTCAGGCTTAGTTGCTACAAGATACTCTTCTGTTTGGCTGTATTATGTGCTCATTTTGTAACAAGTTAAATTCCTTTCCTACTTTCATGCGTAGGGCACTAAATTCTCCAGTGTGGTAAAACTTCATCTTTCCAGTGTTTATCATACAGTGATGTTCAAAACCTATCTTCATCTTCTTTGGTCTGTCCTGCTCATTCACCTTTTTACTTTCTCATTCTGTATTTTTATAGAGGATGTCTTGTATCCTTAAGGTAAGGGGCAGACCAGTATATTCCTTTTGCTCCTGTAACCTAGCATTGTTCCCAGAAATCAGCATGACCAGGTTGTGAGCAGAAATGCTGTATTGGAGTTTTGTTTGGGTTGGTTTTTTGTTTTGTGAGTTTTTGTTTTGTTTTGTTTTTCCTGTAGAGCTCTGTAAGAACAGACCTAAACATTTACAAATTCTGGCTTTGAAGAATATACTACCTGTCACGCTTCTCTGTTAGGTCCTTTTTTACCTGCTTCTAAGCAGACAAGTGAAATGGGTTTTCTCTTCAGAAGTTAAGGAAAAACCCCCTGAGTTAATGTATGCCTGCCTCTTCCCTTTGCTCTAGCTCCCCAACAGCCTGCATGCTTGTGCGGCAGCTTTTCTGTATATTTCTGTTAATGAACAGATAAAATACCTGACTTTGTGTATAGTTGGAGGAAGGGTGTAGATGAAATCGACCAGTTCAGGTAAATCAAATGTGCCAAAAAATAAGAGTAACTGAATTTTGGTGCTGTTAAAAGATGATCAGTTAGTAAGTCCTCTATATATCAGAGAAGTTAAACTTTTGTATTGTTGTAGAGAAACTCTACTCCTTTTATTTTTACTCTCCCTGCACAGGATCTCAGTAAAAGCCCTAAAACCATGAAAAAGCTGCTTCCCAAACGCAAGCCAGAACGGAAGCCGTCAGATGAAGAATTTGCACTGAGAAAAAGTAAGAGAGACTTGAACAAGTGTCTGCATAATACAAAGGCTGGAATTAACATCGGCTTTAATTCTGCAAAAGCTAAATGTAGAGTGTAAGCAAGTAATTTAGTTTCCTCTCTCCTGTCAGGGGAGAGGGAGGGGGTACCTTTCTCTGATTTTTATTTTTTTTTTTTTTTTTTTTTCATTTCACTTGCAGCTGTTACCATTTGAATAAGTTNAGGTGCTTAAGTCATTCATTGCTTCCTAGAGCTTTACTACTGACTAGAGTGGATTTATGTTTGCAAAGTGCCTATTTCTATCTGTTCACTGCAGAGGGAAGAGAGGTTGACTACAGAGCCATGTAAAGTTCAGTAAGGTCAATCTGTCTTTTAATATTTTAAACAACAATTAGGAGATAAGCATTCTGCAAGAGCAGGATAGCATGAGCTATGTTCTTAAAACTGATCCTGGTAGGAGCTTCTGCTGAGCCGGGTGTTGAAAAGCTGGATATTGCTGTTAGGTCAAAGACTAGTTGCTTCCGCAGTCACCTTGCCTAAGACCCAACAGTCTACTCTGATCTCCTAGAAATAAGGTCCTTTGTTAGTGTCTGTGTCTTAATAAATTGCAAAGCTTTAGACTGCTTGAAGTCTGAAGAAGAAAGCTGAGAGACTGGTCAATGTACAGAAAAGCAGAAGGAAAGGAACACGAATGTTATCAAGCAAATGCACTTAGTTGTTAGTGTCACTCTAATTCTTCCTTAGAAATTTGTGTGAATGAATAATCCAATTACTTGTATCAATAAAAGGCAGGCTGTTTAAACTGAAGGCCGGATTCCTTGACTGCAACTTTATCTCTCCTTCTCTGTGTTTTGCTCATGGGCTTTTTAGGATAGAGACTATGCCTTGAGTGTTCAATGTATGAAGTGGTGTTATCGTGAACTTTGTCTTTCACTGGCTTAGGTAGGGTGGGAGCAAAGAAGGTTTTCCTCAGAGTACTGTTGGTTTGTCGGAGGTGTAGGTGCTTCTCAGCGTGCTGTGAATTTCCTATGGCAAAAGTTAAGGTAGTGAAGAGAACAGCGGTGTGTTCCTGGATGCGCCAGTAGGCGTTTGAGTTCAGGATGTTTTGTCCTTACAGGAAGGTTATCTCCGTAGGAGAAATGAAAGTAAGGTGTCCTTTCAGATGTGGGAGGATGGAGATCCAGCAGTTGTAATAACAGCGATAAGGCTGTCAGCTTGCAGATTTAGGGCATTTAGTGAGAGGAGATGAGCGTTCTTTTTTTGAAGTAAGAAGTGGGGTCTATAATAGCTTGCAAATACCTTGTTCTACTTCTAATTAATACCTCTGAGTATTTTGTACGTAGAAGATAACTTTCAATAAAAGGGGTTTTTAGTGGCTTGAAGTCAGAGTGTTACTTACAGAAATACTTACTGATTCGTGATATTCATCTGGGATTTTTTTCCCCGTATGTGTCAATAACTAGAAGCTTCTGTTACACATTAGTGCTCTTTCAACCTTTTCCAGCATGTGGAGCTGTAAAAGTTCTCCACTGAGGAGCCTCTGACGAACTTGAAACTTCTTGGTAGATGGATTTGGGTTTTATTACTTATCTTCTCTGGAATGCCAGGGATTTATGAGCTATGTTTTGAGAACTGCTATGTCAAATTAGCATTATAAAAGACAAACCAAAATAAATAACGTATTTCAACTGAGTGCCCTCAGAATACTCATTCCAGGAGTAAAATATTTGTCCTGCTACTGTAATAATATGGTGCTGCATTCTGAACACAACAAAATCCAATTATTTTTCCTGCCTTGAAAGAGAAATCATCTGTGCTCTGGAGTACCTGCATCTCTTAAACTGCAGGGAAACTGTATTGGGTTGAGATAATCAACAGTTAGCTTGTCAGCTGATCCTGACAGATGTTTGGACAGTTGACTTTGTTCTGGTTATTTGACAGCACTTTTTTTTCTGAATTCCCCAAGGAAAAAGTTTGCTGTGGAGCTCTATCTTAAGGAGAATTTTGCCCTGTTAAGCTTGCATAGTTAAGATTTTTTTTCTTCAATAGTTCTATTTCTATTTTAAAGTCCAAGAAGTTGAACTACTCCCCTTTTCACAGGCACACTTCTGTGACAGTGCCATCTTTCGTAATGCACTCTGGACTGAAATTGTACAGATGTATGTATTATGCTGATAATTCTAAGTTTAGTTTTCAATAGTGTGCTGTTGAAAGGGGTAAATGTGATACATATACAAAACCCAAAAGTTTTCAAGATTTCTGTTAACATTCTGTTTCTTGATTTCTTTAGTTAAATAATCAGTATATAATAACTTGAATATACAGAGGAGTTTTTTTGTTTAATGGCTGTTTGGTTTAGAACCAGAGTGATCACACTTCGTGCAACTTAAGATACTCAGAAAATTTCTTGAATATATGGGTGGTTACTCTGATTTGAGATTTCTTCCAAACGTTCCAAAATAGTATGTTGTCTTTTTAAACTGTAGTTTTTTGGTCATTGAAGATTTATTTTTAACATAGGATGATTAAGAGAATTTTTAAGAGTTGATTAGGCTGAACTTCCGACTCAAATGTAGTGGTTTACAAACGCTTGTCTGTATAAAGAAGCATAAACATAAAATTCTGTTTTTCCCATTGATTCTAGGTACAGCTGCTTTAGAAGAAGATGCTCAAATTCTTAAAGTCATTGAAGCATATTGCACAAGTGCCAAAACACGTCAAACACTAAATTCAAGTAAGTTAGAAAGTACTGAAAGGACTAACTAAACCACAAATTAGATAGTTTGCAAAAGAGAGTTGTGTGTTCTCAGGCCTTTTCAAGTGGCAAACTGCACCTGGAAGAAACAATAACTGGTTTCTGGTAGTATCAGTGCCGCGTCTTTTAAGTATTGGATGCCAAGAACCATGATTAGAGACTATAACTCTTTCAATATTAAAAAAAAAAAAACAAAACAAAAGAGAACCAGTAAGTGACTACTTGTCATGGTTTAAAATTGCACAAAGCCTTCACCAATGAATGAGAGGTGTCTGAACTGAATATGACAGTTAATTGGTTTGCTTTTTGATACATTTCAAGAAGCTGGTAAGTAGAGGAAGGACGAAGTAGTGGTTATAATTTTGGAGGAGTTTATTTTTGTCTTGTTCTATTCAACAAAGACTACTGCTATGGGAAAGTAACCTAGACCTATAAAAACTTTTCTTTTGTTGCAGCTAGTTGTTTTTAGTATTAGTTACAAATTGTAATCCCATCTCATAATTTCAGGAGAAACTGTTCTCAGATCCGTGTGTTGCTTAAAGCCATTTTTAGTTTCTCAGATCAATACCTAGCGTATTGAAAACCTGTAACGTGCCTCTGGGGTCCTCCTTCATTTAATCCAAATCCAGGTTGCCGTGTGGAGTTCCTCTGTATTGTAAGTAACACTTTGTGCAGAGCAGGGGAGCCCGCCAGCATGTGTTCCATTTACACAAGGAAGGAGAAAATGCTGTTGCGTTTGTTCCTAGCTGCACAGTTTTTGCGCTGTCGAATGCCAATCTGATTTGGGGATTCTTGGAACACAGTACAGTGATCCTGAAGTACTTGGCTGGTTTTGCTGTTGTCAGGAGCTGGAGAAGTGGACATGATAACTTACTCGTTGTCTGCTAAAGCTGTTTAAATTTGCGATATTAATCCCTGCTCCTGCTGCTCAAGGCGCGCTCTGCCCGTTTTGTTTCCAAGCAAAAGCACTTGGTGCTGACAGCTGAAGTCTCAAAATGCAACTGCAGATGTAGTTCAGGGATTTTCCTAATACATGTTCATTTACTGTTATACTTCCAAAAAAAAAAAATCCAGCTACTTTGTTATTGATATGTAATTTAAAGTGAGAATATGACCCTTGTAGTAGACTGGAGAAACTTCTGGAGTAACAGCAAAAACCTTCATTTTAATTTTTGTCTTAACAAACTGTAAGTCTCCAAGGTGATAAAACTAGCTCCTATTATATAATGTTTTATTAATGTATTTTGTAGCCCTCCAATCATTACAGTAGTGTCTTTAATTGGATTAAAGGGAACAAACATGTTCAAAATTCTGAAAATACTGTTGTTCCAAAGAAAATTAAATGAGATGATTGTTGCTTTAAACATCTCGATTGTGATCTGTTGTTTCCAAGGATAATGTGACAAGAAATGGTTGGGGAAACATTTGCACTTGCACAGTAGTGTGTGTGCAGATGAAAAATGATGAAATTTTTTTTTTTGCTTTTTTTGCCTATTTTTCCCTGTCTATGTATATTTAAGAAATATACATAGTGCTCTGGGTATCATTGCATACATCAGAAGTCAGCAGCTTTTATTTGCTCTTAATTTCAACAAGAAACAGATTTTTAGTTGATAAAGCACATGGCTGCTTTGTTTGGAAAAAATAATGTTGCCATCTAAGACTAGGTTTCAGAAGATCTATTTGTAGGCTTGAATTGGAAATGGGGAGGAAACCAAATCATGTTGGAATTGCTTCTGTGGGAGCTGTAGTCAGTGTAGAAGAACAGAATGAGACGAGTTGCCCGTCATCCTTGAAGTACACCCTTTTTTTACATATCCTTTCTTATCTTCGTGTTAATATACTGCCTGTGCTTGACAGCACTCGTTTGACAATTCTCCTGCCTGCACCTTAATCTAAAGCCCAAGGGACGCTGCTTTTGGCAACATCAATTCAGCAGAGCTATGAAACCGGTGCAAACTGGTAGGGAGTGGCATTAGAGGTAGCAGAGCAACCTTTTTTACAGTTTTTTGGGTGGGGAAGATGCAGGGTTTCATTTGGGGAGACACATAAAATAAAACAACAGTTTCACTTTCTCTTGCTTCTTATATACTGAGTTTATTTTGCATTTCTGCTCCAAATGGAAGCTTAACATCTCCTTTAATACCACGTGTTTGGTGGCTTATAGCACGACCACTTACATGGTTTCAGTCCTTGGGTATTGCCAGGCCATTTTAAAAATAAAAAAGAAAGAAAGAAAAAAAAAAAAGGTGTCCTTAGCTATGTTTGACCATCTACCCTAGACATCTTAAAGTATTTAATTGAGAAGATAGAGTCAGATAGAGGCATTTAGAAGATGTGTGAGGAGTTGGAATGGACCAGGCACTGTTGCTGTTGGCCTCTTGGCCGTGTTTTTCTGTAAGTTAATTTGCTGATTAAATAGATACCAAGAGATACAGGCACAGAAAAGCTGTACTTTGACAGTCCCCTTGAATGGCTGCGAGATGTTGCTGCCGATTTAGAAAGTCAACAGCCCTGCTCTGCATGAGAACCTTTGCTTTTCCCCCTGCATTTTCCTCTTTACAGTGGTGACACAGGTACTTTTGTGGCTGTGTTGTGAGCTGGTGGGGAAATGACCTGCTTAAAAAAGAATCTTCTGTTGGGTTAGTTTTAATCTGAAACTGTTCCCTGACTTGACTCACCAAGCAGCTGTACAAACGACTGTGTCATTGCAAGGGAGGGAAAGGATGGAGGTACAGATATGTGATGGGGAAGGAGCTGTTGCTTTTCATATCAGCGCTGGATCATGCTGGCTTACTGTGTTTCTTGCTCTGTCCCCAGTCAAATCCCCCTCAGACTAGAACTGACTCTGTACTTCAAAAGAACCTAACTTCCTCTTCCAAAAAAATCTACTCTCAAGCAAGATTCTGGTTATTCAAAATTCTCAACCGAGGCTGCTTAGAAGCTTAAAAAAACCTTCAAAAATTGTGTTGTAACAGTTTGAACATTATTATTTGCTGAGTGAAATCTATACCTAAAGCCCAAACAAATTTTAAAAAAAGAAAAAAAAAAAGAAAAAAAAAAACAACTTTGGTGCCTTTTTAACAATATTTTCTCTTTTCCTTCTCTTCCCATCACCTTTTTTGCTTTTATTTCATGTGTTTGGTTGTGGCAATTCCTTACGTTCTCCTCCTCATCCCACCTCTGCCTATCCACATCCACCATTTCATTTCACCTGTACATCCTTAGCATGGCAAGGCACTGACCTGATGCATAATCACGTCTTGGCTGATGATGACCAATCAAGTCTAGACTCCTTGGGTCGTCGCAGTAGTCTTTCTCGTTTGGAGCCTTCAGACCTCTCAGAAGACTCTGACTATGACAGTATATGGACAGCCCATAGTTACAGAATGGGGTCTACATCTCGTAAGAGCTGTTGCTCATATATCTCTCACCAGAACTAATGCACTTCTGAGCTTTTTCTTAACAAATGCTTGTTGTATCACAGCCTGCTTTTCTTAGATGTTTTCTTGCTGTTCCTTGTCTCTTTAATGTGATATTTTAACAACTTCTGAGGGAGCTTCTGAAACTTCAGTTATACCTGGTGGAAGGCTCTACTGCCAATTCAATACACGTACAAATAAGTCATTCTAAAAAGTGTATATCCTGTAAAGGATGATATTTCTTGAGGGTTTTTTTTAACTGACAGATGTTAATTTGTAGCTCTGAATGGTCTTTTTTTTTTTTTTGCTTTTGACTTGGTCAGTGTAGCAACAGGTCCTTTCTTCTTTTCTCCTTTCTGTTTGTTTTTTTTTACAGTTTTTTATTTAAATTTATTTTGAATACCAGCACACTTTTGTATTTTGTACTGAAACCATACTGGTTTGTGAGCCAAGTGCCAGCGATATGGAAATACCTTAGCAGTAGTGGTTGGATTTTCTACATATTACTAACAAAATACAAAGCTGGCAGAGTAAGAAAAATGCAGCTTAAAGCAGTACAAGAGCTGTAAAGTCATTCAGATATTCACATATCTGGCCCATTTGTTCGAAAGAGCATTTGCTAATTCATAAAAAAAAAAAAAAAAAAAACTTTTTTTATACTGCTGTCTTTTACTCATTGCTTAAACGTTTCTGCAAAGGACCGCACTGCTCTCCCTCCACCACAGTCTGGCAGTTGTCATGAAAACCTGGCAGTCCATGCTCATTACATGCAGTGTTTTGATAATCTCATGTTCCCTATGGTCATACTGTCACTTTACTGTATGCAGTAGCGTGGCAGAAAGCAGGGTCTAGATGTTTACTTGCCTGTTAAAATACACAGCTGTCAACTCTCAATTGACCATTCTTCTCGAAAAGATGAGATGAAAATGATTCCCCTGTTGGAGGCTCGAGTGTTCAGCATCTGAAACTCTAGGTACAACTGTGATCACATTGGCTTGTTTGAAGTTCTGAATAATAGAATGCTTGGCTTTTGGGTTGTACTGTTTGGAGCATGTCTGTGACAGATTTTATTGTGTCTTGTAACTTCTCTCACGAGCAGGTTTGTTTTCAGCAGCAACTCTTCACTTACAATCGCGTTGGCTTTTCAGAGAACTGTGACACGCTGTGCACAGCTGAAGGTCTCGAACCTGCACCTGGGGCACTGCAGGGGTGAAGTGTGTGTGTCCTGTCTTGTGTATAATGGAATTGGCATCAAAACAAAACCAACATGTTTTCTAAATCTTCATTAGCATTAGAGAAAAGCACGTGATGAAAGGACAGAGACAGTTCTCATTTTCAACAGGGTCCCCAAATGCAATTCCCTTACCCCATTCCAAGTAAGCCTGTTATTCAGCGATCAGGTATTACTCTATGAACAAGTTCAGAATAATCACGGTGCAATTTACTGCCGCCTGGAAACTTGATCACACTCTTCAAAGATGATCAATACCTTTCTGCAGGTTCCGTGATCAGTAAATTTGTAATTGCTAGATGGGCACGATTCCAGAAAGGTGGTCAGCTTGGAGATCTGATTTCCGAGCAGTTCACATCTGCAGATTTGCATTCAGGCTTGTTTGATCACCTGCTTTATCCTCTCACTGTTGTTGGCATCCAAAATTGTGACTAACTAAAGCAACGGTGCTGGCCGAGGAGGTTTTTCAGGGGTACGTTTTATCACTAGACATATATGACCAGGAATTTGTGCAGTTGAACTCTTTTTCAAAGCGGAAGAGTGTTGCTTAGAGAAATGAGATAAGTACGTGTGCTCCATACCATTCCACAGCGCATTTGTAACCCGCTTCACTCCCCTCTTCAGTCAGTTTTGTTTTTTTTTCTTTAACATACATGGAAAGTATGGATTTTTTTTTTTCTCCCATTTCTTAAGCTGTGGTGTTCTAGTTGAATAATGTTTTCTGCATTGGATAAATGATAATTCTTTTCTGTCTGTTTCCATGTTATGTAGTGTAAATATGAGTTTGTAATACAGTTGTTGCACTTGAACTTTCCTTATCATACAGAATGTTTTGCTATCCAGATCTGAAGATTTTATTGACTTTCTATGCACCAAAGCTTTGACAGTTTACCACCATTAATTATTGTAGCGCTTACGTCCTTCACTACTATAATAACTCGGATCTCTCATATTCTGTATCCTCGTATTAACATCACCGCACACTTAAAATCATTCTGTGTCTTCAGTGTTACAGACCATAAGCTATTGTGGACGAATCAGGAGTATTAATGCAAAACGCTTAAAAAAAAAAAAAAAAATGCAAAAAGCCAACGTGGAAATGGTGGTATTCAGTCCAAAGGTTCAGTGTTTCTATTTTTGTGGAACTTTAGTCATGGTAATGCTAGTACGTTATGTTTATGCAATTCTGTAAATTACATGTGTACAGTTACAAATACACTGGAAGGATGGAGAATCTGAATTGGAAGGTAGGTTCAAGCCATTCTCAGCCCCTCTTCACATGGCTTAATGCAGTGTTTCCATAAATTAGTATTTGCCATAAATTGAAACCGACCAATATTAATTGGGTGTTTTGCATATCTTGCCAAAACACAGTAATGTGTATATAGTGACGTAAACATAGAAAGAAAATACTATATATTGTGCACTTCATTTGTGAATGGGAGAAGCCATCTTTAGTAGGTGACTGCCTTTTGAAAATACAAAATGGATGTATATCTGAATGTTGCATTGTACTGTACAGTATGCATATTGTTTGTGGTTGCATATATCAATTAAGTGTTTTGTTTTATATAAAAAGGACATCTGTTATGTACAGTTGAAATAAATTTTGCATTTGCTAGACTGAGACTTTAATATTTAATTATTACACAGGGGGAAAGGACAGCATAACTTAACACTCTTCTCCTTATGCCTCCTTTCTCTCCCTCCCTTCTTCCTGGAGGAATCAAATGCTGAAGTGAAAGAGCTTTTTTGACACACATGTGTAATCTTTGTTTAATGTTGACAACTACAGGAAATTCAATGTAATATGAAGTATGTATCCTTCTGTATCCCCCCCCTTTTTTTTAAAAAAAAACAACAAACTATTCAGAGATGTTTCCACCTGTAGAATCTTCTTCTATTGCCTCCCTCTCCCCTTGATGGATTTTATTTTCCGCTTTTTCATTTTTTGCAATGGTGTATTCTCGGTAAAAGCACAGGCTGAATTATTGGAACAATCTAAAACTTCTGCAGGTCCTGTTACCAGAGAGAAATTTTATGAATGTGATACTGGTTTATGTAACCTTACACATTTCAGATTTTAATATTACAACATTTTTCTCTTTAAAGCAAGAGTTATCTTTAGTGTTTCTACTTTGAAAAATGCTCATTTTTGAGTGAATTTAAATAAAGCAATAACCTAATATACATAGTAAAATGTTTGCCTCAGAAGAAGTGAAGTAATCACCTACTTCTATTAAAAGGTCATAACATCTTTTTGCAATGAAGCAACGCTAGCTTTAGCCCTCTGGCTGGAAGTTTTTGTATACTGAAATAGAAGAATTTTAGTGGGATAGCTCTTTCCAGATCTTGTCTTGGAAATATCCCACTTCAGATGGTGCATCTGTCTTTCAAACTCTTCATTCTGTTCTTACATGACTAACACTTACATATGGAGATGTATGTCTTTCAGTCCACTTTAATTATTTTCATTCTACTTGTCAAAACATTTTGCTGTAAACTGCATAGATCTGTCATCTGAGTCATGTGGGGTTTTCCCTATTTGTGTATCACTATTAATTAAAAAAACCCAAACAACTTTATGCCAAAACCTTTTTTGTTATCCCCAAGAATTAGCAAACAAAATGTATATTTTGTACAGTGAATTTAA
This sequence comes from Baryphthengus martii, assembly GCA_013396935.1. Taxonomy (NCBI): domain Eukaryota; kingdom Metazoa; phylum Chordata; class Aves; order Coraciiformes; family Momotidae; genus Baryphthengus; species Baryphthengus martii. The sequence continues at coordinate 177,868 of VWZK01013271.1, forward strand.
GTTTGGCTTGATGTTTGGATTCTGATTTGTTGTTATCTCTTTTGACTCTGGCAGATCTGTAGCATAAAGAATTTATTTATTTTCAAAGCTTTAATCTAAACGCACATAGAATCTGGGAGCACCATTTTTAGCATATTTCATATTAGGACCTCATCAAAGATTCACTGAGAAATAGAAGGGTAATTTGGCAGGTCTGGTCATCCATTTTAACATCTTTAATATAACTAGTACATTGAAACACTGAATGTTTTAAACGGCAAGTAATTACTTTTTGTCAAACTTCTCCAGGAAATGTATACATCTGTATATACCAGTGGCTAATGGTAGATCTAAACAGTTGTGTACTCACATAACTTGTTTTTCATTGACATGTCTGACTTCTGTCTTTAAAGTTCAAGGAAATAATTATGAAGAGAGCCTAGTAAAGTTGGTGAAAAACAGAATTGTATATTTACAAGTACCGTTTCTAATTTTTTACCATTATTGTGCCTTGTTCCCCTCCATACCTCTCCTAATCACAATAAAGATATGAAAAAAGTAAATAAACCAGCAATACTTAAAAGCTGTGCAACAGAATCATTGCTGATGGTGGCAAATTATGCCATGCACTTCTTAAAGTTAACCCCCATCACCACACATCTAACTTCCACAGATTAAATTAGGACCCTTGTAGTTGCTGGAAGAAGGTTAACTCCTAGAGTATCACTGTGGAAGTGCCTGGATTGAGCCTTCTTTTTCAAATGGGCAGCTGTAGGAAGGAACCCTGTTCTTGATTGATTTAGGGAGAGGTGGTTTTTATCTGAGGCCCTGAGGTTAGCCACTTGAAGTAGGTGATGTGAATACCCACCTCCATGTTACTCTTGGCTTAAATGATTCCTGGACAGAGAAGATCTCTGAACATAGGCAGAGACTTAATAGCGGGTTAAAGTGAAAAGGTATCTGAATATCATCCCCGTTTTTCTTTTCCTTGCCTCCTGCCCAATGTGTTAAGATCTTTGCAAAACTTCTGGACTCTCTTCACACGCGTCTGCTAAATGATTCAGAATGAAGGACCAGACTGATTGCCAGTACAGCTCCTTCTGAAGTCTGGCTTCTGTCAGGAGCCAACAGGGTGCCATATCAGCTGTTTTTTAAGATATTGTGCTCCCTTTGGAGGAGAGTGGAGAAAAGGCTGGGGTTGTGCAGTTATGCTTCAAGCAGACATCACAGAGAACCTCTGGCATTCAATCTGCACTCTAGTTTCTTCCCACTTTGGTATTAAGACCATACTCCAGGGGTAGGTGTGATGTTCTGACAGGTATAAAGTGAACTTCTGTCATGAAGTCTTTCAGCCGCATAACAAAACGTTTCAGCTTTCCTTTTTTTCCAGAAATACTCAGAACTGCTGTTTTGGCTCATTGATTGGACCGGAAAGGGGATCAGATGCTGAAAACTAAAAGCAGAGAGGGAGCTGTTCCCCACAGGCCTGTTCTTGTATCTTGGGTGTTGCACCACAGTACAGAGTGAGATTTGCTAATGTATTTAGCCCTGACCTGATGTCAGGTGAGCTCTGGTACTATTTGCTTTGCTCTAGAGACTGAATTTGCTAAACCTACAATTTAGGGTATGATACTGGCAATACGCATTGTGATTCTTTATTGTCCACTGTAGGGCTGGGAGATGCTAATATTGAAGAGATACTTTTATTTTCTTGATAGAATTTGAGAGAAACTTAGTTGAAGCTTGATCATAGTGATCGATCGTTTTGCCTTAAATACGCAACAGAATTCTGAACAATGGGGTCAGTCTTCCAACAGGAGTTCCCCATTGAAAAGTTATGGCAAGTTACTCAGCCTTACCATTTGTTTGCTAATCTTAAAGTAATTGTCTGGGTTTGCCAAACATCCCTTCTTCTCTTATCCACCTGACTTTCCCCAATACTCCCCCAAAAAGGAAAAGAAAACAAAATTAAACTGTTTTGTAAAGCAGGGAGGGGAGGGGAAGAGAAGGTTGGGTTTTTTTATTGGTTGTTTTGTTTGGGTTGTTTTTTTGTTTTAGTAGTGTGTTTTGGTTGTGTTGTCTAGAGGTGATTTAGGGCCAGAGTTGTTGGAGGTCAATTTAAACATTGTCTTTTGGCCTGTTCGACATGGAATGAGACTGAGCAGTCTCTCGTAACAAAATTCAGTGTGAAACTTGAATGCTCAGGATTGAGAAATGGCAGACATGGCAAACTGAAGTAACTTTTGATTCTTCTGCCCTCCTTCATGAAAATGTGAAATAGGTCTCAGAGGTGTTTAGGATTAGCTGAGATGCAGGAACTTTCTTGATGATCCTGTTAGTACAACTCTGTGTGAAATGCCCACGTGCTATAACACAGCCCTCTCATTGGGTCCTTACGCTGTAGCTTGTAAACTTTCCTGGAGAGAAAGGGTGACATGGAGAATTGATGTAAAGAACCTGCTGGAGTCAAAAGGTGCAATTTAGGGAATATTGCTGAGTGCCAGGAAGGAGTCACTCTGCTTGAAGTTCCTTCTAGATGTATAATTGCCAGAAACCACATTTTTTTTTAAAAAAAAAAAAGGAAAAGAAAAGCAGGACACTGAAGTATCTTAGTTTTGCCTTTAGAACTTGACATGTGAAGTCCAATGTTATTGTGCGTGTACTCATTTGCTGACGGGGTCCTTGGCTGCAGCGCAGATGTGTTGCATATTAGTACTTCTGATGCTTAGCAAGTGCTTGTGGCGGTTGGGGGAGGGGGAATCAATAACAAAAACCCCACTAAAACTCACAAAAAGCAAACCAAAATGAAGAAGAAAGTGGGGCCCTTTCTTTCCATGTGAGTACAAACCGTAAGAGCAGTGAGGGTTCTGTGATACAAATTAAAAAGTTGCATGACCAACAGTATCGGAATAACGAAGGCAAGAGTGAAATGTGCAATGTCCTGAATTCCACGCTAGTTAATGTTTTGTGGCCCAGGAAGGTCAGTGTTCACAGCAATGGTTTTGCATCATGTAACTGTGTACGTGTACTTCGTGGTCTCCTCATGTATGCAATGTTGGTGAACATTTTGTTTTTAATGATACTGCATTCTGTGTCTCAGTAGTTTTGTGTTTACTGTGCCATGCCGTACGTACGTCAAGATAGGCTGGTGTAGACATCTGTTTTACGTGCGTGTGTATGTGTACAGCTCGGACCTTTTTTGTTTAAAGCTGTCTACTCCATGCTATTTCTGCTTTGCAAGGACTCATATTACTCTGGCCAGGCAAAGACAGTTGGATGCAGCTCTATACAAAGACTAATATAATGCGCTGCTCCATTTAATTGAAGGGAGTCCTAGGTGAGCAGCGTGGCCGTTCTCTCCCTTTGATCTCCATTTCCCTTGGTGTCTGCTGGGCAGAGGTGCTCCACATGGGTAGAGACCCATAACGTAGTGATCTGGTAGCAGCTGCTGCCAGCTAATTCCTGAAGTAACACTGAGCGCCATATCCTGTGTTACACACCCCTCCCAAGGCTAATAAAGCAGAGCAGTAACCTATTAACTGAAATAAGAGGACTATTTACAATTGAGGATTTACAGCACAAACAGGGAAGTATCCTTGAGCTCCATTCAGAGTTTGGATGTGCTTGTTTTATAGGTTGCTTGTTCCCTGGAAAAGAAGTGGGAGTGGAAGGGTATTAACACCTAAAATATTTCTTCACTCTGTAAGATAAGAACTTTCAGCTTTCAAGGACAAGATTCTGTTCTCAAATCTGCAGTTATCTTTATTTCATAAAATTTTAACCATCACATACTGATACATTAGATCTTTGCTGTCAACTTGTGGAAACTCTTTTCTTCATTGAAGGATGTTTGTTATTGCTTTATAAAATAGTTTAAATAGTTTAAACACGTTCTGCTGAACTACAGTCCCTACAATATCATTGTTCAGGACTCAGGACTGCAGCAATTAGGGAACTTAGTATTTTTTGATGAACTTGATGCTTTGAATTTTTTTGTGTGGTTAGATTATGTATTTTATTATGAACCATTAAAAAACCCCAGTTTTGTTACCACAAAACAGCTGTTCAGCAATAGGTGACTAATTTCACCGGACAGCAATGTACCCTGTAGTACCTACTTGTCAGTTCAAACTGTACTAGACTGAAGACATTCTTGGTTAATGAAAATTCATTACAAAGACTTGGTAGGCAAGTGTGCCTTGGTTGTTAAAATTGAATCTTGGTTAAAATACACAAGATTTTTAATGTCTTATCTGCTTTGTTTGAATTCCGAGCAAATACATAGCAATTTATTTACAAACCTTCTTTAAAAAAATGCTTCTAATTTGTTGCAGGCTGATTAAGTAACATTTCTAAATACATACTTTATGTATGTATGAATACATACGCATCTCTGAGCTGTAGATTTTTCTATTCAGAGCTACTTTTTAAGAATCTGTATGTATTATCTTGATGTTACAAATTGTAATGATTGTGAAAAACGGAAGATGTTGAAATGTTTTGCGGTTTTATTGTCAAACCATTAAGTGCTTTTAAAAAGATTTATTAAATATAGTGTGTATTTCACTTGATATGAATTTATTGTGGGAGTAAAAGGCGATCTGTAAGTGTGTGTGTGTATGTATGTATGTGTGCACACAGACACAATTGTGGTGTTTATGGTGTTTCAAGGGAAGGGTGTTTTAACTTTTTTTTGTCTTTTATCACTTTATCATTCGATCCACTATTCTGCTCCTTACTGATAGAATAATTGATTTAGAGTGGAATTATTTCTTTGATTTGTATCAGTGTGAGATCAGAATCTGTCCTTGAGGCTTAAATTGCTGTTATTTAACCACATCTGTCTTTCTGAGTCACCTGTCGTGAGTTTGTAGAGCTTTTACTGGTAGTTCGGCAGTGTCCTGTCTGTTGAACAGTGCAGCATCCCCATCGATGACTCAGGAGCAACATCAGCAACAGGATAGGAATTCCAGACAATTGTTTGTTGTTGTAAGACTGTGGTTTCAAATCTATAAAATGTGTCTGTAACTTGTGTGTGTGGTGGGATGGGGGAGACAGAAAGCGATTCACCTTGGTCATGCAGGTGTATGATGCAATGAATGAAATAATAATCTTTGAAATGCCCCGGCAATATTGGCATGGTGTTCATTTTGTAATTTATTTTTACAACAGGTTCCCGTAAAGAATCAGCTCCTCAAGTCCTGCTTCCAGAAGAAGAAAAAATTATTGTAGAAGAAACTAAAAGTAATGGTCAGACTGTTATAGAAGAGAAGTAAGAGAACATTTAATGAATGATGGATTAAACCAGTAAACTTTGCACTCTTCTTCCTTCCACCTCTCATTACAGCAGTGTGTGTTTGGTATATTTGTAGTAGGGAACAAAGATGTTTGGAGTGTGCTGCCAGTTCTTTGAAGTTCAGTTGACCTTCATTTAAATGCTTGTAGCCTAGTTTCTTTTTTTCTTTTCTTCTGTGCAGCTGTGATATTTCACTTGTAAATGATTTTACCAAGTGCTGTAGGATTTCAAGATTAAATTGATGTCATCTTTCTAGTTGGTGTGTAACATCATTCTTTTTTTTTTTTGTAAGGTGTATGTTGGAAATTAAATACAGTTGTGCTACAGAAAAATCAGTATGCCTTACGAAATATCAATCAGGATAAGAGACAATTTTTTTTTACGCGAGTTTGAAATTAGCTGTGAGGTTTGGTGGGTTTTTTGTTTGTTTTTCTTAATGCATTTAATTTAACAATTTTGTCTAATAGATTTATACATGTATTTCAGAAAAACGTTGTAACAGATCATCTTTTTTCATTTTAGAAGCCTTGTTGACACGGTATATGCATTAAAGGATGAAGTACAGGAATTAAGACAGGTTGGTAACTTGCTACATGTATAGAAACATGGAGAATGGAAAGATGGAAGGCTTATTATATAAATAAATACCACCTGTAAGTTGATTCACTTTGACAGGCATGAATTTGAATTGTGGACTATACTCATTTTGAAAAGTAAAACATACCAATTTGACAAAAAGCACCCTCTTCCATGGTTGTCATCAGTCCTTAGAGCATCAGCCTTTGAGAATAGTGTTAAGGATCCTCTCTCCAAGGTGACTTAATAAACAGTTTCGTTTATTTTCAGAAGTTAACAAACTCGTGAAATGTTGAAAGCATCCAGCAAATTCAGTTGTGCTCTATCACCAGCAAAATAAGCTTATAGAGACTGTGAGATAGGATTTGCTTTAGAATGTATAATTTTAGTAGTATAAATGTCTGTATCTACTTAGGCCTTCAACAGTCTTCCAGTAACCTGAATATCTCTTACAAATCAGTTCTTGAAACCTCTCATTTCCAGAGGTGAGAGACCTTTGCAGTGTCTGTCGCGTTGCCTTTTTTGCATGAGGGCTTCAGGTTAGTTTAGGGTGTTAATGTCACATGGGGAAATTGTGCAAGATCTCACCAGAGTTGCTAGTATGGAAGTTGCAGCTGATGTTTTAAGCTTGTTTTAAATATCCGAAATGAGGTATTTAAAAATATCTTTTTCCTATCAGGCCACAGCCTCTTTAAACCATGTTAATGCTGCTGCACGTTGTCAATGCTTAATGTGTAGGCAAAATCATTGAGTTATCCTCACTCTCCAGTGTTAATGTAAAATGGATTTGTATTCAGTTTACTCTAGGTTTTGGGCTATAAATGTGATTCTGAATTCTTACCCCATTTTTCAGCATGCCTGATACTTCTAAGGCTGTCCCATATGTTCCTTGAAATATGACAGTTGAGGCCTTAAATGTTGAAAACAGCAGAACTTAAGTATTTAGAACACATATTCCAAGTGTGATGCAAATTTCATAGTCTTTACAAATTTGTGGAATACAAGCAGCAATAATAGCCCACTAATATTCCTGTGGCCAGGCTGCTTTTGTGCAAAGGCTAAACGAGGCCCTGAAGATCTCCCTGTGACCCTAAACAGAGAGTCACCTTCTCCTGAGCTCGAAGCAACAGCTCTCATTTTTGGTGCATTTCCAAATAGATGGTCTCTTCAGAATCTTACATCCTCCACAGCCGAGACCTATTAAAGCCCAAGTTCATTTTCCTGTGTAGCAGGAATCTCAGTTCAGAAGCATTTATTGGTTTGCTGCTGTGGTGTTGCTAACTGGAGAACTGGCAGAAGTAATCTCTGAGCTCGGAAGGTCCCAAGTGATCAAGGGCTTTATGGATAAAGGCTCTCAGAGTACATTGTGCATTGGCTGGTGTAGACACCAGACTGTCTCTTGGTGAGAGTTACCACACGAAGCTCCTGGAGCAGCTTCCATAGGTTATTCATAGCCGTTGCTCCACGAGCACAACGCTTAAATAGTACAGTCCTGAATTGGCAGTAAATAAATAAATTGAAAATAAAATGTCTGTATGTACAAGAAAAGAATGAGGTTTGAGTTTCTCAGCAGACTTGAGGAGGCAATGGAGTTAATGAAGTGGCAGCTGCTGATCCCATCCTGTTTCTAGAAATATCTGTAAACGACAACTGATGGAAGTCCAGTGGGACCCCTGGATTCCAGACCTGTGTTTATTTAAACACCTGTGGACTCGTTGTCTTGGGCCCTTAATACAATGTTGTCTTACCTTCTGGTTGCTTCCCTGCTGTTTCCAGCATCACCTTGGCCTGTGTACAGGATTAAGCAACGTAAGCATTACCGTGGTTTGGACAGTGACATCTTTCTGGTCCTGTTGTTCATGATATTTCAATGTTACCTGATGGTGCTGAATATTGAGGATGAACTCACACGCAGAGTAGTGGTGTTCCTTGAAATTCAGACTTCTCTTAGGCTGTCAGTGGTCCTCTGTCTTGTTTAGAATTTAGTTGCAAAACGCTTTCCAGAGAACATAATGGTTTTCAGACTACTCCTTTCAGATGTTTACTTTCCTAATGAAGCAAGTTAATTTGCATTTTTTTGAGAGGCTTCTGTGAGATTGTGAAACTACTTACAGTCACAGGAGGCTCTTCCAGGGGATATTTATTCTACTTACTGCTCCATTTCACTTCTCCATTAACAGCAAATATATTCTACTCTTCATAGATCAGATTAGAGCAGAAGAATTCGAGATTATTTGCCATTTGTTACTAGCACTTGCATTATAAAGGACCCCTAATAGGAAATAGCTCGGTTTCCATTTGGTGCTTTTTGTTGCATTGTGTGAAGTAACTATGTGTAGCTTGTGAAATTTTAATAGCAGGCTTTGCTTTTGTAAAGCTCATAGCAGCCTTACTGAGAAGAGCCTTCAGAAGTTGTAACTGACAATGTATATGTGGTCTGAAAAGGTCTGTTAAAAAAAAACAAACAAACCAGTGATATTTCTGTCTCTATTAAACAGGATAACAAAAAGATGAAGAAATCATTAGAAGAAGAACAAAGAGCTCGCAAGGACTTGGAGAAGCTTGTTAGAAAAGTTCTAAAGAACATGAATGATCCCTCTTGGGATGAAACCAATTTATAACTAGTTTTTTTTCCTTTTTTTTTTTTTCTTCCTTTTTCTTTCTATTGAAAGACCAGTTGTAAAACGGAACTGGGAAGCCTTCTGACATTAGTCAGTGTTGCATCAAGAGCACTACATAACAGGATTTAACTGGATCTAGTGATTTCTTGCTCTGAACATACAGAAACAGTCAAGTCATTTGCTGAAGCAATCTGTACTTTAAATGTGGAGACCATGGATCCTGAACTCTACTAAACTTAATTTGTTTGCATCTAAATTACCTCATTTTGCAGAAAGTGCAGCACCTGACTAAAAGTCCATGTTTTTCAGTGGCTTTTTAATTAAATATATATTTTTCTTGTAAATATCTGTAATTTGGAATGCATATGTGATTGATGTATCAGGGCTGGTATGTTATTTTTATTTTTCTCATGTTATTATAATGGTCACAAGTGTTAGAAATGGCGGCAGTACTGTCTTACCTAAGAAAGGTCGGAGTTCCTTGTGCACAATTAATGGATTTGTTCCAGATTACCCACTCATGACACATGCAAATTCAAACCCCTATTTTTCCTCCTGACCGCTGTATTTAAATCTTTCACTGTTATTTATGTCAGTGCATACATTTTTGAACAGTTTACAATTCTTTAAGAACAGTATTAAAATACAGAAAGTTGTTTATTGACGGTAGAAACCATTTTTAACAAAACTGATGCCCATGATTTCCGTTCACGTACCTTTGTTTGGTAGACTAATCTGTTGTGCTTTGACCACCAAAAGACTGTATTTGCCTGCTTTTTATGACTGTGATTTTTAGGTGTTTATGTGCTACATTTTCTGTTACTGTGCTTAAACATACAGCTGGCCAATAATTTAATGGATCATACAGTTAAAGCAAAAAAAAAAAAACATCAGTCTAATCCAGGATTTTGTGAATAAATTGTTGCTATTTATATTTTATGGTCACAACAATTAAATTTTAGCTAATCTTTGTGCATAAGACACGTGGGCTAAGCCAAACTTCATTCAGAGCTTTGTTTTTATACCACTATGTAAGACTCTCTGTTTGGAATTCCCAGACTGTGGAAGCAGTCATTCCTTTCCCACCTTGTTTTCTCAGCATGATGCTGGTTTCTGTCCTGCTGGGACTTAAATGGAAGCAGATCTGGAAATAAGATGAATATTTTTTTAATCATACTGTCATTCATAATTTGCACTGCTGACAAGTTTTGAAAATGCATAAATGAATTCCCCAGCCTGATAGGTGCAATTACCGAAGTCTTTTCCTGTATGTAAAATAGGAGATGCTACATCACTGCAAATGGTGGACTTCAGATGGATGACTTAAAATACTAATCCCATTAAAACTCATTGTAGGTGTTCCATTGATTTCAGCAGATTTTGGATTAAACTCCAGATGGTGCAGTTCACTGAGGGGATTTTTCTTCATGTGACAGTCAGAAGTGCAGGTATAGCACACACCCGAGCCACACCTTTTGTCATCCTGGTTTTCTTGTACCCTTCAATTCCTGTTAAATTTAATGGTTATATGAACATGAGGGGTATTTATGAGTTGGAGCCAGGATGATTAAAGTAGTAAGAATTATCATACACATTTTGAATCTAATGAAAAATCTCTTTTTAAAACTTTTTCTCAGCCAAGAACAGCACTTTTTTTTTTTTTTTTTAATAGGAAAGAATGTCAGTGATTCCACACTTGAGAAACAGTTTTATGGGAATGGATACTTAAGAATCTGAATAACAATTAGTTTTCTGATTTTAAAAAAACTAATATATTTGTAGGCATTCTCATTTGTGTTTCTACAATTTAAAAATGTCATCTTCTAGTTCTAGAGGAGGAGACAGGATAAGAAGACTAAAAATGTCTACAATATCAGTTACATATATTCACAGAACTTTAATTTTATGATACCAAAACCTTTTCCTATTGTTTGCAGTTGCACAAAAATGTGGACTGACATTTATATTTATCTCCATCTTTAGAAAATACTCTTGCTAAAATCTAAGTGATACTAAACCCTGAAAATTCATAGCATCTGGCTAAACTTAGATTTGGGAATGCCGATATAATTTGAATTTTGCTAACATTTTTACTTTCTGACATTCAGGCTATTTTCAGAGTGAATTTTAATTTTCAATTGAAAATTAAATTTCAATTTCGTGTGTGAAAGGACATTCCAGAGGAAGAAGTTGAAAAGAAAACATTAATCTTAGCAGTATTTAGCAAATTTTAACTCAGGAACAGCTTCCATCATAACAATTTGTTTTACTTTTTATTGTGAAGAGTGGCTTTGCTGTGTAAATTTGCTGACTCTTAGTACCTGTGATTATTATAATTTCTGACAGTACCCCTATACTGACATCTAATGAACATGCCTTAAATGTTGGGTTTAAGCAGTTGTTAAAATATGACCAGGATTTAGGGATTGATTTTATTCAAGGTGGACTGGGGTGACTAATTTAAAAAAAATAAAAAAGAAAAAGAAAAAAACACCTAATACTGTAGGTAGCTTTTGTCTCTAGTGCAGAGAGTGATCTTCAGGCTTTTGGAAACCAAGGAGTATCTGAACTTCTTTTCTTTGACAATTTCTTATACTGTATATAGATTGTAAATGTCACCGTGGACCTTCTGAATTGTTGGAAACTTTGTATAAGCATGGATAAATGGGGCACTGTTTATTTAACCTATTAAAGGGTTATTTTTTTGCTCTCATCATTTAGGGATGAGGAGATGAAGCCATTTCTTATCCTGTAGATGTGAAGCACTTTCAGTTCTGAACTGTCCAAAATGTAGCATAACATTTCTCTGTACTTACCGATGTACGCGTGTTCGTCTCACCGTGTCACAACATCTGAAAGACTGAACAACTGACTGCCTTTGCGTAAACCTTCCTAATGCAAATCCTGTAGGGAATTTAGAGTGTCTGTTTACGGTATTGTTTAGTTTAGACGTCACAATAATATCCTGATATCGACTACTAAAGTGTTTATGCTACATTGTTGTAATTAAACCATAATTTTTTTCCCCTTACCCTATGAAGTGTTACATTTTTGTCTAATATATGGACTATAAGATTGAGAAGGACAATTGATTTGATTTTTTTTTTTTTGCCTTTCATATAAATAACCTCTCCTATTTAACTGTTGATGTAGTATCTTGAAAGGGCCTTTTCATGGTCTTTTATAATAGCAAATTGATGCCTGGAAAACGAAGCAAGGGTTGTTTAGAGGGGCGAGAGTCAGGTTCTGAACTGTCTTGCACTGAGGAATTTTCACTTTCTTTGGCAACCTGACCTGCTAGGGTGAGGTGGGAGACGGAAGAGATCGGAGAGGGAAGATGAAAAAAGGGAAGAAGGCAAGAAACACTAGAAAATCAAATCCCTGCATAAGTGAAATACTTGGCTATGTACATGATTTATCTGAATATACCTGAAATCTGTGATAAGTGTATATGATAGGTGCTACCTGAAATGGGAGAGTGGGATGATTTTTATGGTAGGAGCGTCATCTCTGTTTCTTTTTGCAGGATGATGGAATGGGTAAAGGAAAGCGTATGGAATCATCTGTTTGAAAATATGGTTTCAGTCTTTGGACAAGTCATTTTAAGGGGTTTATAATCAAGCATAGACGTGTGAAATAATACATCAATTCCAACTTAGTTTAGCCAGGAGGTGTACTTGAAAAGAACAGAAGTGTTTAAGTGAAGCATTTTGTAACTGTCAGAAGTAGTACTGTATTTTCCAACTTCTCTCTTGGCTCCTTGCTGTAAAGACAGGTATTCTCCCATAACATGAAATCATCATTTACTTGTTACCTTTTTTTTGTTTTTATCTTTTTGAGTGTCTTTTATTATGGTGGATTGACCATTTCTGGCTGCCAGACCCCCACCCAGCTCTTCCTCAGTGGGAGATGGAGGAGGGAATAAGATGGAAAAGCTTGTGGGTTGAGATAAAAGACACTGATTTCTTGTCATTTAAAAATAGAGCTGGAAGGTGAGGAACAAAGAAAAACTAAGCCACCTTTCCCCTTCCCAGGCTCAACTTCATTCCTTCATTCGTGATGCCCCAATCTTGCCCTCTCCCCCAACCAAAGCAACGCAGGGGCATCGGGAATGGCGTTGTGGTCTGTCCGTAGCATTCCTTTTCCCTGCTGCTCCTCCTTCATGCCTTTCCCTGCTCCAGTGTGGGTCGTATCCATGGCCTGCAGTCCTTCAAGGATAAATCTGCTCCGGTGTGGGTTCCCCCTGGTCTACTGTTCCTGCTAGGAGCCTCCCCTAGTGTGGTGACTCCATGGACTGCAGCTTCCTTGAGAGCACCTGCTTCAGCATGGAGTCCTTCATGGGCTACAGTGAGGATATCTGCTCTGGCATGGACTTCCAAGGGCTGCAGGGGGACAGCCTGCTTCACCATGATCTTCTCCACAGGCTGCAGGGGAACCTCCTGTTCCTTCTCTCTTAGCTGGGTTTTCACAGGGCTGTTTCTCGTATGTTCTATGCCCTGTTGCACTCAGATACACTTTCCTCAAGGTGTCACTATTTTATCCATCACTGTTTTGGCTGAGGAGCTCAGCTGTGTCCTGAACTGCTCTGCTTGTCCAAGAGGTATCTAATTTACATCCTGTTGGAGCTGCTACACCTAGTAGGCTCAGAAATTTAGATGCAGAACCTGTTGTTGCCACTTGGAGTGGAAAACATTTGCTTGTTATGGTAGGGCAAGAGGTGGGAAAGGAAGGGGCATGTAACAGCTGTTGATTATGGGAGTGAGAGGCCTAAAATAGCCAGAGGAGGTGTGGGTATGTGTACCTGTATGTAATGCCATGAGTCCCACAGTGCTGATGCCGAAGGGTCCCAGAAATGCAGAGCTTGCACTTTGGAGAAATGCTGAGATGCACTTTGAGATGAATTTGCTCTTCAAGGCATGCTTTGTAATCTGGAAAAGGGATGCAGGCTTGCCATATTTCACCTCCTGTGCTCTGCACTTTGACTTACTCTTTAGTTTGCGTGAATCAAATAGCATCTTGGAAGTGGAGATGAGCCTGAATTTGGAGCTTAAATTAGCCTGAGATTTTCATTAATTTGCATGCCTGCCCTCAAGCCACCATTCAGCCCCAAATCTAATTCTTGCGTTGTTAGAAGGAAATGAGAGCTACAGTTCAGTGGGTTACAGTGAACAGTTACAACTCCATCGCTATTTATGTAGTGCAGCTCTTAGCAGTCCAACATTCACTCAAATGCTCCCATTAGTTCCTGAAAATTCTCACTGGTGTCATTCCCTTCCTCTGCTGCCCATGTGCAGGCTCTCCTTTACGCATGGCCGAGCTTACTGCTGTGCTTCAACCCCACAAACAGTCTTGACCCGGGCCTTGAATCTGTCCCCTTTGCCATTTGCCTGGCTGTGCCCTGTACACCTGCAGGCCTGTCTGCTGGCTTTCCAATTACCGTGGCAGCGCTAACAAGCCTGGGCAGGTAAGGCTTAGCGTGTGCCCCACCGTATCCTTCTGATTCCTCTGTGTAAGCAGTGAGTCTGATCGTGAGGATGGTTTTGGACTGATACGTAAAAGATACTGGAGACAATACAGTGAGAAAGCTTTTAACTACTGCTACACGCCAGTCTCAGGAATGTGGCTGCTGTATGTGGATTCCATGGCCTTGCAGAACATCTCTAGTTGAAGGACTCATCAGGACCGAGTCCAGCTCCCTGCTCCTCACAGGACTACTTAAAACTAAACCGTATGACTGAGTAGTGTTGTCTAGATGCTCCTTGAACTCTGATGGGCTTGGGGCTGTGACCATTGTACTGGGGAGTCCATTCCAGTGGCCAGTCACCTTCTTGGTGAAGAACCTTTTCCTAATGTCCAATCTGATGTTCTGCTCAGGCCTGGTGAGATTCTCCAAAAGATTTATTTTTCTTAGCCAGCGTATTGCTCAGGTTGTGTTAGACATCTCTTGTCAAGTAGCTCTGTGTTTGCTATTGACATAGCTGAGCAGTACAGAAATCACATGTTTTTACAGTATTTTTCCAGCAGGGGACTGTGTTAGCTTCTGCTTTGTGAGAAACTACTCACCCTGAATTTCTTAATATTTGTACTTTCATGTGCTTTTATAAGCAACTTGAGTTAGCTTTTTGTGTATTTTGGAGCTCCTTTTCAAGTTCCAGGAAATACAGTCTCTTAATCTTTAGTCCTGTCAAGCAAAAGTAGAGAGTCACAGTTGAAAGTGTTCACGTAGCATTTGACCTACCCTTGCATATGGGATTTGTATGGCTTCTTCAGCACTTCCCCACGGCGCCCGTGACTTCTTACAGCGTCTATACATTCAGCATCACAAGGGCTCTTTCAGCTCAATGCCCCACGGAGGTAACACGGGACCAGGTTTATTGTGAGGTGAAACTGAGTGAGGAGTTGGGCTGTGATCACAAGCTCGTTCGGTCTCAAGCTTTGCTTTAAGGCAGGTGGAATTTCAGAGGAACTGAGAAACATCCATTGCTACCAGACTAATCGTACCAGTCTGCATAAGAAGTCTTCATTCTGAGATTGAGGTGACAAAACCCTGGGGTGGTGCAATGCATGCTTCATCCACTGCACTCTCAATACTATCTGTTACCAATCAAGATTTCTGCTGGGAGTTTAAGATAGAGGACTGGTTTTACCTGTGCAGGAAAGCAGAGAGAGCAATGCCCTCATCCCTGATGGGAGAGAGGGAGTATGGTGATTACCTTGGGTGTGAAGCTAAGCACTTGAAAATGCAGGTTTGGGAAAGGGACTCTGTCCTATCCTGCTCACTGGCTTCAGAAGGACTTCTGTCTCAGCGTACAGACCTGGTTCCAGGTATCTGCTGGATCTTTGCTGTCATGGAATAAAAAGGCATGTCCTCTAGGCTGTCCAGAGCACAAAGGCATTTTAAGATTATGAACAGAGAGCAGCAGCCTAAGATGCTTTCCCATTCCTTGCCTTTGTCTTAGATTTCTGTCAAAGGATCTTTCTTTTCTCCATGGAGTCACACTATTGTCCCTTTGTATCCTTTAGGTTAAATAGGAAACAAATTGGGGTAGTCTGATGCGATCCCCTAGACATCACTGAGATGGCTCCAGGTTTAGTATCTGACAAAACGTTTCCCCTTTACAATCAATCAGTTGTCATTTGTGACAATGCAGTTACACTATCATAGAATCATTTAGGTTGGAAAAGACCTTTAAGATCATTGAGTCCAACAGTTAACCTAACATTGCCAAATCCACCACTAAACTTATGTCCCTAAGTGCCACCTGTCTTTTAAATATCTCCAGGTATGGTGACTCCACCGCTTTCCTGGGCAGCCTGTTCCAATGTCTGACAATGCTGATATCCAATCTAAACCTCCCCTGGTACGACTTCAGGCTGCTTCCTATTGTTATTTGGGAGAAAAGACTGACCCCCACCTCGCTACAACCTCCTTTCAGGTAGCTGCAGAGTGATAAGGTCTCCCCTGAGTCTCCTTTTCCCTGAACTAACCACCCTGAGTTCCCTCAGTTGATCCTCACAAGACTTGTGCTCTAGACCGTTCAGCGGCTTCCTTGCCCTTCTTTGGACACACTCTATCTTGTAGTGAGGGACCCAAAACTGAACACAGTATTCAAGGTGTAGCCTCACTAGTGCCTAGTACAGGGGCATGATCGTTTCCCTAGTTCTGCTGGTCACACTATTCCTGATACAGGCCAGGATACTGTTGGCCTTCTTGGCCACCTGGGCACACTGCTGCCTCCTGTTTAGCCGGCTGCTGATCAACACACCCAGGTTCTCTTCCATTGGGCAGCTTTCCAGCCACTCCTCCTCAAGCCTGTAGCATTGCAGGGAGATGTGACCCAAGTGCAGGACCTGGCACTTGGTCTTGTTGAACCTTCATACTATTGGCCTTGGGCCATTGATCTAGCCTATCCAGATCCCTACTATTTCAATGTTTCAGCCTTTTTTTCCTTAATGGAGATGGGTTTGATTTTGGTTTTGAGGATGTAGACTGACTTAAATTTGGTGACACTTCCAACCTAGATGGATCGTTCTCCTCATAATTATTCAGTTTCATTTGCAGAGCCTCATACCTACTGTACATGTGAGAAAGTGAGATAGTCATGGAGAGAATGTGCCTGCTGCACATTATCCTACTGCTGCAGTGAATCCTGACTCTTGGATTGCCGGAAAGGATGTGCTCTTGCGCATGTTCAACCTTAATGTGAAAGATTTCCCAGCTCCCATCCAACAGCAGTGTTGGTGAGGGACCCCCCCTGGGGGAGAAGATAATTTACTTAAGAAAAAAAATGGGCTTTATCCAAATACAGAGTTTTCAGGTATGAGCTGCTGTGTTTCATTCTCCTTTGTTTGGTCAAACTCTATGCAGGAATCTTGCTACTGAGATATGGGAAACAAAGAACATGTCTCATCTTGCATCTCACCTGCTAAATCAGAGGAAGGATTGGAGGTGATCTTTGTCTACAGATGTTGGAAGGGAAGAACGTTCTTCAATTTTGAGTGCTTGGGTGTGCACATATAGACAACACGAGTTGCCGAGAGTGATTATTCCTACTCATGGAAAAGAACAAAAAGGTGACTATAATGACCAGATTTACATGTTATTATTTTGGGCAAGTAATAAAGAAATGGATTCAAGAATCTTGAACTATTCTCGTTTAACAGACTTGGTTTCTGGTTGAATGGAGAACTTCACTTCTGAGGGCTTGGTGCATAGAAACATTCCCAGGCCTACCTAGTTTTTGGGCTGCAAACCACATTCGTAAATGATCAAACTTACAAGTACAGCATATTTGACAATTTACTATGGATAGCTGCACATACCAGCACTGTGTAATTTGCCTGCTGCAGGTTGTAAGATGGGAAAGATGTTTTGAAAGGTCATAGGAAGCACACAATTTGTAGGGGAAGTTCACTCTAGTCCCTTGAAATGTTTTGTCTTTTTGTTGTATGCTTCTTACTATGAAGACAATGAAGACTCACAGCATAAAAATTTGTATTACAGGTATTTTTGCTTCTGTCAGTTTGTAGTTTATTGGAATCTGTTTAGAGGTGCTTTTAAAACAATTCAGATTAACTGGGTTTTAGTAGGAAGCAAATTGAAATAACATTTCAATGCATTTCAATGTGTTTCCCACTAGAAGGGAAGCCTTCGATTAAAAGAAAAAAAAAGCATCATTCTCTGGCTATTCCGAAGGGCTTCCTGCTCATTAAGAGTGTCAGATTTTATCAGCATCCAGCACGGAACACTTAACCTAGAGTTAACGCCTTTTGCAAGGCTGCGGATAAAGAGCTCAGATGCATCTGTGCAAAGCGAGAGGCACTGGTGTATGGCAGGAGGAAAAGTAATTTCTGCCTAAACTCATACATGTGTTTGTAAGGCTGGATTAATCTGCACAGCCCTGTGTGGGCTGTGCCAGGAGGATTCACCTTGACAGACTTTTAGAGGCCATTTCGACCACCCTGTAGCAAGAGCTGGTTTGCATGCAGATAAACTAGGCAGCCTCAGGCAACGGTGCACTGTAGCGCGACATGAAAAAGGAAACGGGGGAGTTACCACAAGGGGCTGAGCTCTGAGATGAGAAAAACATGGTGGAAATGCCCTTTTCTCGTTATCCTGGTAGGGGAAGTGCTGACGCGACCCTTCATCAAGANAAGGGGCTGAGCTCTGAGATGAGAAAAACATGGTGGAAATGCCCTTTTCTCGTTATCCTGGTAGGGGAAGTGCTGACGCGACCCTTCATCAAGAGAGCACGTGCTGTCTGCTACGCACACTGTGAAGAACAGGAGGGTGATAACTTGAGTGGGAAGTGGCAGATTAGGAGTACCTTGGTGTTTCCCAAAACCTTGGCTAGTGGAGGAGGTTGGAATGAGAGGCTTTATTTGAAGGAGAGAGCTAAACAGGACTGAAAACACTGTGCAACCCACAGGCATTGTCCCAACTGAGGGGTGGCTTTTTGATCACAGAGTATGAGCTCCTCGTTCTACTGTTTTCTACTTTGTTTCTTCTCTGTGTTATGCCTCACATATCTGTCCACTGACAACTAGGATGCAATAAGGAATACTGTGTGATCTTACCAGGCATCGGCCCATGCTGCAGGGGAAGGAGGTTGGGAAGCAGGTTCTGAGCAGCTGGAAAAGCTTCTACCCCTAAACCTGAAGCTACTGACCTGAGCTGCACCGAATGATTTGATTTCCTCAACTGCGTTGAATTCTCGCTCACCTTTTCCCCTTCGTTTCCAGCTGAACCTGCAGCTTTCCAGAAACTCCTCTTCATAGCATTGCCAGCAGAGGGACAGCAGACGTGGCTGTGAAGAAGCGTTTTGGTTTAGCGAGCTTCCTCGCAGCTTCCTTCCAACCATGGGCTTGGTCTTCCTCTCTGAGTCACACAGCATCATTGACTGTAAACTTGCTGTCGGTGTTCAGGTGAGATCTCCAAGCTGTGCACAGGGAAGCTTTTCCAGGAAGGTTGGAAGGCAATGATGTAGTTTACTCAGAGCATTCGTGTGTTTTTCAGGCAGTGACTGCGCACATTGTAATATATTAAACAACTTGGTGAGCTATTACTCGGTTCCTAGGCAAAAACGTGCTGGTGTGAGGTGGTTCTGCCTCTTGCCTGGACCGTGTCTTGCAGCATTTGGAAGTACTCCATGATCAGCCCTAATGAGGTAGAATCTGTTTTTATCTCTTTAAGGAGAATCATTTACAGAGGTTTTGGGGTCAAACAAGTGTTGGCTTATAGAAAGTTAAAGAACTCAGTCCCTCTGTCAAATGTGGTTAAAGTCCACCCGGATGTTCAGACTGGGAGGGAGTATGGGAAGCAGAGGAGCTGGCCAAGTGATTTTGTAGTTTTTGTAGGTGCTTCATGAAAGTGAAATAAAAACGATGTGTACAGGCTTGTACTGAACACATGCAATTGTTTGTCACACTTGAAACAACTGAAAATAACATAACGGATCTGGGCTGGGTCAGACACTGCTCTTTTATGTGGTGCTCAGGAGATGGGTGCCTGTGTGGCCATGGCTGCTACCTGGCACAGCTGGAGCCTGCCAGCTGTGGGAGGTTGTCCCCATGGGCAGCCCTAAGGACACATGGATGTCTGCACTTTGGCTAAAAATCCATTAATAAAGCCAGTAACACTTTGCTTGTTTAGTTGCCAAGCTCTGTTTTTAGAACAGCTACCCAACAATTTTGGAACGGTGTTGCTGGACTTTTGTCCCTCCGTTCAGTGTGAAGTAGTGTCATGGATATTTGAAGAAAAAAATATGTATTAAAAAGTTGAGAAATACTGATTAAGGAAAACCCACTGACTTACAGATACCCTCTGCAACTTGAGCAAAGGTGACTAGAACAAAACTGAACTTTGTCAGCGAAACCCAACCCGGGTTACTCGTCACAGACATGCATCCTCTTGTCTCTTTGGCGCTTTGTCCCTCCTGGTCATGGCTCAGAGTCTGTTGTTCTCAAACCCTGTCTCCCTTTGATTGCTGCACAAAGCTCGTGGGTTTTGTGCTGGCTGATGTGGTCCTGGGCAAACTCTTTTCTTTGGCTCAGTGGTTGTGCAAGGGCCTTTCCTCAGGCAGCCCTGATCAGATCTCCTTGAACTCCACTCTTTTTTTGCCGTCCATGAAAGCCGCTGATCTGAACCAAGCACTCCCACTGGCTGCCTAGATGCTGTCCTGCAGCTGTACCTGTGGGGGATTGCTGGGGGATTGTTTGGGTGTGCTGCTACAATTGTTTAAAGAAAAATATTTTAAATGAATTTGACTAAATGGATATGAAACCAACATGACTGTCAATATTAAGCTGAGATGGAAATGAGAAGTTGTGTGAAACAAAAAAAAGTTCCTGGATGACAAATCTCTTCCTCAGCCCCTATTTTGTGAGGGATTGGTCTCTGGAAGTGCTACCTGTACACCTGAAAACTGCAAAAAGGGAATACTTGAGGGACACCATTTGGTAGGCTGAACCTAGCAATTTGCTGTAACTGAGGCCGTTGGACATGTAAGTATTTGCCTCTCCTCTGCCGAAACTGGGGTAGGGAGGCTGAGGGGAATGTACATGAAGTGTACCTGGAACACAGTGACTGACAACCCTGTGAACTTTATCTCCTGCCGGGCTTTGGAAGGTGACTCAGTTATTTCAGAACGTTCACCTTTGAAATAGTGATAGAGAAGCCAAGTTGTTATTTCTTAAGCCACAGTATAGAAAGCAAACTATTTTTGATGAAAATATTTACTTAGGATTTACGTAGGAGTATGAAGAGTAAATTATGTAATTCCATCGTGTGAGGCCCCAGAGGAAGACACAACCTGTCTTCAGGGCTAGAAAAAAATCCCACATGATGAGAGGTTATTCTGAAATGTAAATAGTTGATACTGGGGCGCAACACCACAAAACTGTGTGGTTTGGTGAATAATCCTGCATAATGCATTTTTCAGTATAGGCAGATTTGTAGAAAAAGAAAACAAGATCCAGAGTTGCTTGTCATAAGTACCACATCTGGAACAAGCATGATCCTAATAAAATCTGAACACAGCCATGATGCAAGAGTACAGGCTGGGGGAGTCAGAGGTCTGCTAACCCTTCTTCTTTCATTTATATTTATCCCAACGTTAAGTCGTTTATTGTCTGAAGTGGACAATGAAACACGGGTTTTGTACCGACGCCTGAGAGCACTGAGCCTCTCTAAATAGAGCTGAATTTGTTCCTGGATATCTGCATCCTCTAAAATGCAATTTGCCTATGGCTCTAGCAATGTCTGCGGTTAAGAGGTGATTCCATGGGTGGATGGTTGCTGACCAGTGTAGGAATTACTTATCTCACTACAGAATGCATGGGAGCAGCAGCATGTAGGAGCAGTGGTGGGAACAGAAGCCCATGAAGAAGGTATAGATTAAGGACAGATTACAGAGTAAAACCAAAATAAGGAAACATCTTAGGAACTTTAATGTGAGTCCCCAAGGAGTGGAGAGCAAGCTTCAGGCATTGGAACAGCCTGCCCAGGGAAGTGGTTAAGTCACCATCCCTGGAGGTGTTTAAGAGATGGGTGGATGTTGTGTTGGAGGACGTGGTTTAGTGGTGGTGTTAGGGCTAGGAAAAGGTTGGACTCGATGATCTTGAAGGTCTCTTCCAACTGAAAAGTCCTCTGATTCTATTCTGTTCTCCAGGTTGTCTGTACTTGACGTGAGGGAAGTGGGTGCTCGTAACAACCCAAACATCATTCAGGAGCAGCAAAGCAGCATCGCTTGTGGCAAATCCGTACTGATGTCTTCAAATGAAATGCAACTCCAGGGAGGCTCCTTCCCATACATTCTCTTCCCCCAGATACGGCAAAACCCCAACTGCCGTGCTACGCCGCAGCCTCTTTAACTCGCTTGGCGTTTTCCTGCGATTTCCTATGGATTTTTACCCCTCTTTGTAAGGAGAGCAAAGCCCGCAGCTTGTTGGGGGACTTTGACGCGGTGTTTTCATTCGTTCCTCTGTCGAGGGAGCCGCAGGGCCGCCGTCCGCGGTGGCGGGGCTCCTCCTGCTGGCGGCGGCTGCGGGGGCTCTCCCGGCTGCCTTGATGCCGTTTCCCGTAGGCTTGTATTCTGCCATCCTCTTCGGTATCGAACCACCCTCCCCACAAGGAAATTATGTGTAGATCGCTTTGGGAGGGAGGGAGGGATTGTCCTGGTATTTGTCTGTAGCAGGCTGAGCCTCATGGGTTTTTGCTCAGCCAGGTTTCCGCGCTATGGGAGAAAGAATCCGAAGGGTAAAAGTGAGAAAACATAAGGGTTGAGATAAAAACAGTTTAATCGTGACAGCAAAAGCCACGGACACAAGCAAAGCAAAACAAGGCGTTCACTCAGTACTTCCCATCTGCAGGCAGCTTTTGGTCATCTCCAGGAAAGCCAAGCTCCATCGTGTGTAATAGTTACTTGGGGTACACAAACACCATCACTTTGAACGTCCCCCACCTCCTTCTTCCCCAAGCTTTATATGCTGAGCATGATGTCCTAGGGTACAGAATATCCCTTTGGCCAGTGGAGGTCAGCTGTTCCAGATGTGTCTCCTCCCAGCTTCTTGAGCACTCCCAGACTACTCACTGGTGGGGTGGGAGGCAGAAAAGGCCTCGACTCTGTGTAAGTGCTGCCCAACAATAAGAGTGTGTTATCAACACTGTTTCGGTCACAAATCAAAATATAGTACAATATGAGCTACTATGAAGAAAACTAATTTCATTCCAGCCAAACTCAGTACAGACTCCAGATACTTCACAGATTTGCAGACACCTTATCTTGCCAGATCCAGCCTCCTGTATGTTCACAGTCCATTTTTTTTTCTGTGGAAAATTCTTTCATTTTTCCTCAGCACTTGGCAGGTCTGTGGTTTTGTGTGGTGGCTTCTGTTACCATAACGCTCATTTTCCCCAAAAATGGAACCTTATCATTTTTTGCAGTTAGCATCAATCAAGGATACCTGCAGCATAATTACTGGCCCTGGAAACTACTGGGAGGTTTTATTCTGAGCTGGAAACAGGAATTGGAAGAACCTTCCAATGTCAGTTGTGAAGGGCAAAAAAACATGAACCTGTATTGTAAACAGTCCTTCTAGGCTATGGGTCCTGTTTCTGCTCAAGGATATTTAAGTATCTAAATCCTGTTGGACCTTCAGAAAATTTCCCCCTGGCTATGAAGTTTGCCACAGTTACTAAATTTCACAGCTCCTAAGCCTCTAGTTAGAAACTATGGCACAGAGGAACAAGCCTGAACTGGACTACCTCATCCTCTCTGCCAGAGCACTGATGGTAGGATTAGCTAAAGCAGTACAGGCTTTGGTAGGAGCTAAGTATATGAATAAAACCATTCAGGCTGCAAAGGACCTGGGGATGTTTCTACTCCAGCCTCCTGTTCCGAGCAGAGTCAACTCCCAGTTTGGCCCCAGTTGATCAGGGATTTGTCCAGTTGGGTCTTGAAAACCCTCAAGGATAGATAACTAACCAGAGAATCCAGTGAGCTTGAACTGCTGATGCCGCTGAAGGAACTTTACTCGAACTGGCTGGATTGAAGGTAGGCTGCGCAGGTCTCCAAGACTGCAGTGTATGAGTCCTGGCTCAGACAACAACATGATACTCTCTTCATGTGTTTCACGAGGAGCATGAGGATATGTGCTCCCCTACCACCATTGTGTACTGCAGCATGAAAGTACTCTGAGATGGTGGTGCACTACAGTGCCTGTACTTCTGTAACATATACATAGTCTTTTAAATGCTATATGAGAAGGGCTAATGGAAGCAGTTGAGGTAGAGTTGTCCTAAAGCTGTCTTTGTGAATTGTGGCACCACTGACTGCTGAAATGGGGAAAGAGCTTTCCCTCTCTTCTCAGCAGTCAAGGGGAGGCAGATATGCAGCTCCTGCCAACGGTTCTGGGCCACAGACACCTCCAAAGGTGCAACTTTCAAAGGGTTTCTCTTGAGACAAAATCCTTTTTTGATTTTGACTTATTAATGTTTGTGTTCCATTAATATTAGTTCTGCCTCTGAGAGGTGTCCTCTATTGCAGGTTCAGTGTATTCTTCTCAGTTGCAGGCAGTGTCTTGTGTGAGCCCCTTGATGTGGCAGCATATAGCTTTCTCCCCATTTTTAATGCCTTTTTTTTTAATCCGGTTGTATAATTTTGCAATCCCATTTCCTCTTTACATTATAAAAAAGATTTCTGGATGAAAATGTTGAACTGCTTGTAAATATATTGAAAATGGTCAGTCACAGAATTGTTACTTTTCTTTAATCTTCTTCTGTGGTACATATTAATTATCTTCCTTCCTGTCAAAATGAGAGTAAAAATTTCTATTCTATTGTACAGTCTTGAAATCCTTAAATCCTCTGATGTGGGTAATTTAAACTTATAATACAGTAAAATATGGAATAATTATATGTTATAAATTGAATCTCAAAATTTCTATTGTATTCAGTCTGTTTTATGTTCTGCTGCACTATTCAAACCGGCATCAGCAGGAGTCTTCTGCTGAAGTGTATTATGACTTGAAGACGGTCTTGCTATGAATAGTCAATTCTACCTTTATTTTGTTTGCTTCAAACTTTAATTTATTCTCGATATGCATTACAGATTTCACTTGCAGTGATTATGAAGATAATGCAACTACTTTCAGTGAAATTAAATGAAAAGCTAATGTTAAATTCACTGCCTTTTTAAAGTATCTTTTTTTTTTTTTTTCCTGTTTTGTAGTTTTTGAACTTCGTATTTATGAAATACATCACCGAAAAGTGCCGAGAGGTGTACGTTATCATAGACTGCTCCGTCTATGGGCAGGATAGTTATCTGAAACCTACATCATGTGAATATTAAAAAAAACCAAATCCAACAAGATGACATTGTTCAGATCTCAGACTTTGTTTCTGATTTTGGAGTTCATGTCTCTTTGTGAACTGTATGGGGCTCATGTCTCGGGCAGGAAGAGATGGGCCTGGACCTGTGGGAGATTGCTGCAGCCTTCCTGTTCTCATTTTGGATTGATAGATGCCCTTATGCCCCTATGTCCTCCTCTGGTGACTGGCAAGGCACATTGTTGGTACTAAATGAACCAAGAAAGCCTCCTTCAACCATGCGGTTAATGTGGGAGGAGAATTTACAGGAATAATACCCAGATTCCAATTAAAATTTATTTAAAAGTTCATTATAAAAACATTCAGGACAGGCTATGTATGATAATCTTTGAGAAATCAGCCTACTTGGAGACATCTAAAGACTGACTAATGTTTCAGTTCTGTCCAAAACATAAGCTTGTGTTCATAAGTTGACTTGTACTTGTGTTTCAGAGGGATGGTTTCAGCTTCCTCTCGCAGATGCCGAAGGAGAACAAGATCTTTATGAACAAGGGGACAGAAAAAAATATGCTCAGAAAAATTATGGAAGAGGTTTGAAAAATGTAGAGCAGACAGATTTTCTCCTTGTTGACATTAAGTGCTTAGGGATATGGTTGAGTCGAGGTCTTGTCAGTGTTAGGTTAATGATTGGACTAGATGATCTTAAAGGTCTTTTCCAATCTAGGAAATTCTGTGATTCTGTGAGGGAGAGAGAAATCTGCAAAAGAGAACCTTCAGAGAGAAGTGAGATGGACGAATTTTCTTTACCATTTTCTATATGTCATGCATATATAAGTTAGATCTGTATTTATGCAAGTCTGTGATACTTGAAATAATGTTCTCTTAAAAGTCTTATCATTGAAAACATCTGGTTTTCTTGTTAAAAGGTTACCTGGACTGATTCAACAGGAGAAAGTTAAATCAGATTCATGCAAGAAGCTTGGACAAATAATAATGAATAATAATAATAATAAATTGATGTGATGTCATAGATAGATGGAAAAAGATTTTTAAAAAAATATTCTAAAATGAAGACAATATCTGTGTGGGTGTGAGTAATGGGATAAAATGAAACTTAAAAAGAGGAAAATTACTGACCTATAACTCATTACCCTGAGAAGTTGTGCAAGTGAGGAACTCACCTTTGCTTAAAAAATTTTAACTCCAGAGAGGAGAAGAAGGTTTCTACCATGCGGTTTAGGGTAGTCAAGAAACAGCAGACAAAACAAACTACACAGTCATGTTTTTATCTTCAAATTGCAGCATTATAAGCTTCCTGGCCCCAACCTGCCCCTCATATTCTGCTTTTTTCTCCCCCTAATTCCTTTTCCTTTGTGAAACAAGTGCAAAACACACACATATGCATGTGCATGTACTTCAATATCCTTTTCTGAGAACTGAGTTATTTCATGTTGCGTAAAATGTCCTTCTCTATGTTTCCCCTCTTATTTTCATTTACTCACTGTCTATGTAGCAGGTTCATGCTGAGTGCGGAGATGTTGCACTGTGATATTGCTTCTTCTGGCATAGGGCACCTTCAATTTGGACTCAGTATGAGGCTTTGCTGAATGAAATATTGTCCAGAGAAAAGGATATTGTTTTTCATATAAATCTATTTGGCAAAAAGTACTAGTTCATTGAGACTGCTTAGTTTCACATCCCCCGTTATTGGGTGAATAGTTTTGGCCAAAAGAGCTAAAAATAGATGACATTTTGTAATGCTTGATTCAAACAACCCCATATGAAAGCATCCTAGTGTTTCAGGGTGGATTGGCAGAGCCGTGCAGGTGCTATCTGTGCAGGGAGTGTGCAATGGTCCTTTTCTTCCTCACTCTGTGATGACCTAGCAAGTAGGGAATTTGCTGGCCGGAGGGACACAGGCTTCAAATCTTCCTCATCCTGATGCAAGTGAGTCTGTAAAGCAGGAATAGGAATTCCCATGACCCTTTGCCTTGGTTGTGTAAGTAGACATAGAACACCATTGAAATGCTTCATGTTTTATTTAAATGCCACTACAAAGATGTGATATTCAGGTACTTAGTTCCTTTGTGGTAAATTAAATGTGTTTTAAGGTGCCTTTGTGGCTTTGCCAGCGTTCCAGCAGTCAGCATCCAGCCTTTTAAAAATGTCATGGCAGTTAACAATATTATTACTATTTCTAATGAAACATTTGGGGACATTTTTAATTGGCATCCTACTGTTCAGCACAAAATTTCATTTTTTTTCCCTCAATGAGCAAGGCTAAAAAATATGACTTTGTGGAGGGTTTGAAAAGTAGAATTATCTTCCAGGTTGCAGAAAGTAATGAATAATCTTTTAAGAGCTGAAAACATTATTTCTATGTTTGTTTCTGTGTATATCTCAAAGGAATCAGTCACTTCTTCATTTTCTGCTTAAGATAAACTCCCCTGTTGCAAGTCAAAGGTGGAGATCAGACTCTTCATGTAAGGAAAACTAAACTACCTATATCTGTTCCAGTAGTACCCTATGAGTCTCTCTAACTTGTGAGAAGGTGGCACATGTTGAAGGAGAAAATCCATTCCTGTGATATCTAATATTAATTATGTCACTAAAAGTGTCTGTCCGTGCCACTCCTGTATGTAATCTGCAGGCTGCTGCCATCATTTTTTAAAGCAGATGGAAGAAACAGAATTGAGTTGTGGATGACGAAGTGTAATTGTTTTTCAGCCTACATGAAAGTGCTCACCAGCTTGATAATGTTTGTCCTGGTCATCTTCATTGTAGTTATGTACAGCAGGTGAGTGCTTTTACTCTATAAAGGAAATGTAATTCTATTGACTTTGGCAAAATTGAATTAATACCATATATAATTTGATTTCAAGTTTATAGGAGCTTTCACAGATATTGAACTTCTTTTTCTTTTCCTTTTTTTTTTTATCCCTGGAAATGTCTGCACTGCCTGCCCATGGAATACAGAATGAAGGCAGGATATGAGAATTACCTCTGTGGTAAGCCACAGCAAAACTATTTTGAGTATCCTGTCCTATGAGCATGGATGGTGTTTTTACGAGACTAACTCCTTTCAGCCATGGAAAAAGGATGATAGGCTCTTTACAACTTCATCCCACTGAAGGGAGGATTTGAGAAAAATGTTTTGTGCCTTTTTGGATGAGCCTGGGCTGCTTAGGCAGCTGGATCTTGCCCTAACTGTGCAGCTCAGTTACAATTAAGACATTTAAATGTAGGCACCTTAGTGTGTGCTAGGTGTCCTAGTTGTGCTGATAACAAGTCAGTATAGTCTGTGGAGCCTAGAGAGCCATCCAGCCAGTTGATGTCTGCTTTAGGGCATGAGCTGAATCGTGCTCTGGTCTTCCATTACTCTTCTGATTAGAGTGGAACTTGATCCAGTTACTTAAATATAAGCATATCTTGCCAAATCTGTTGCCCTAGGGTATTAAGATACCTGTCAACCTCATGCAGATGTCTTATAGAACCTATGGGAAATCTCTGCTCTGCTGGAGGCCAGTCAGAAAACCTATCTCAAGTAACACTAGATATCCATATTTAAGGAACTGAACCCAGCCCTATCTATCTGTTGGCCATAGTGGGAACGTAGGCACCAAATTCATGTCAGCACCTAGACTCAGGTGATGGAATCTCAAACTGAAACCCCCCTGGACTTATCTTTCTTAGTGCTCACCTCTTGCACCCTGTGAATGTAGTAATGCTGTGGCTTGCCTTGCTGCTGTTGGTGCAATTTTTGATAAGCTAAATTTGTTCACACTGAAATCTAACTCATGGTTTATATGAGAGTTCTGTAGAGCAAGGGCAGTCCAATACGTCTTTGAAAGACTATAGGAGGTGGGCACAATGTTTCTGGCTCTTGATGCCAGACTTTCATGGTAGAAGATATATCAATGCCCTAGCATTGCCTCCCATGTAGATGTGGAGACAATTTCTTGGTCTAGCTCTGGCCTTTATTTGTAGCTGGTGGAGGGTCGGGTATAATTAGTCTTCAGCCCATGTCTTGCCCGTAGACAGCCATTCTAGACCACTTTGGTCTCTTTACACATACTGAAATAGTAGAAGCAAAGGTTAGTGAGGAGTCTCTTACTTCTCTAACAATGCTATCTTTTCTTTTTTTTTTTGCAGAAGGCCAAAAGATGGTGTAGGAAAAATCAAACAAGAGATTAAGAATTCCGTTGATGATTAAATCTTGCATCTTCATATAAGACAAAATATATACCAGCATTTTGAATCTTCTTCTGCGTGTCACATTGACTTCCGTCTGCATAGCTTCTAAACCACTCCTAACATCAACAATATCTGCTAAAAATATTCTGGATTTCCTTATTCATTAATAAAAATGTTTTTGTCTAGACTTGTTTGTCTATAAGGTACTGGTCGCCACTTTAAAAAGACTATTAAATAAAGTTATCTGGGATTTGTGAGGGAATTGTGTTAGTGATTTTAGACCTGTGGTAATAAACACCATCATTATGGACCTTTAGCACTCATAAAGGCGTACAATCTGGAATATTTTGATTTATGAAAGTACGGAGTGAGAAGGATCTTTGTTTCAGCAAAGATTTTTGAGAATTCCTGAATGGGAGAAGAAGTTGTGAACTTGGTTATAACATCTTCTGTCAGTGTTAGAAATGCTTGGAGGCGTGAGCTGTGGTTCCGTGGAAAGGCTGGCTGTTCTGCTGTTTGCTTGTGACTCAACAGTGACTGATGCTTTTCTTCATGAACCAACAACAATACTGGGCTTCTCCACACTGTAATTTTTGTGGTGCTGTACTACTGTTATGGTCTCTGCTTTCCATAAGCAATATTTACTTCTTTTTTTCCTCTCTTTGCCTTAGTGTTACGCTTTTGCTAACAGTCTCCCTCTGCTCCATGGGTATCAGCAGCTTCTAGCTGTCTAATTAACATACTTAATTTAAACTCACAGGTTTTGTGCTCATTCTGTCTTTAGTTGGAAGTGTGCTGTTCTTTAGACCTGAAGAAGGGTTTATGTGCCTAAAAGCTCTTCTCTTTCTCTTCCAAATAGTTTTTCCCCACAGATCTTATCTTAGTGGCATGTAAAGAGGAGACAACAATGTTTGATGGTATCTCTAATGCCTTCAGGTCAGATGCATGATTTTGATATGATGTCTCTTTTTCTGAGAGCTCATCTGCTCTTCAAGCCTGCTTGGTCTCTTTTGTGTTGATCAAGATGGTGATCTTACGATATTGCATATATTCCAGGCTTTGCAAGGAGAAAAATACCAAATGTAGAAGCCTGGGTTGCCTTTCAGCCCTTCTTTCTGTCACTTCGAGCTCACATTTTGGATGCTGGCCAGGTTCTCTTATTCTGAAGTGGGGTTCTGTGGTTCTTGCACACTCAGATGTGGCCCTGGGGTATGTTGAATTTTTTTGGTGCCTTCTCCCATGATGCCTCCTGGGTCAGCACCCTTTTCTTCTCACCTCCTGAAGGTTCTTCTTGCCTCCTCGTTCTCTTTTTTCAAAGCAAACGAACAAAAAAAGCTCCTGACTTCTTTCAGCAATTATTTTTTTGTCTCTCTTTTTTTTTTTTCTAATAAACCTAAAGGTTTGCAATAACAATTAACAACACTAACCTTAGTAAAAAAAATAAGAAGCTCTCAATTTGTCTTTCTTTTTGATGGACTACTGGAGGCAAATAGAAATTTTTTTTTCCTCCTCCATTTGACAGACACAGACTAAATTAAAGCCCTGTAAATTAATGTCATAGCAGGGATGCTTTTATCTTCTTTATTTTTGTTCATAATCTCATTTTCTGTATTGCTATTTATTGTACATGTTATACTCTAAATATTAGTAGTTCAAGGTGTATTTTTCTCCTGTGTATTGTTTTCTCTCTCCATGAACTGCAGAAACTGACTTTTCACATTTCTGATTTGTAAATAATTTTCTGCGTGAGATGCCTCTTCATCTGTGACAAGACTGTTGAAGAGAGATCAGGTTTAAGAAGCTACTTCAAAGACCAGACTCCGTCTAGAAAAGCAAGTTGTGCTCTTTCTGGAGCTCCAGGACTGTCCTTGCCTTGCTCATCATATTTACTGCCAACAGTGATAACTTCTGTCATCCGTGACCCCAGACTTCCCTCCTTAAGCCAATCCCTTGATTGTTTAAATCTGCTGCTGCAAAGCTGGGATTGACCTTGCCCTGTCTCCCTTATGTTCCTATTCTTCCTTTAGTGCCTTTGCGGTCTAGCCCAGTATGCTCTTTTACTTCTGATCTTTATAAATATTTATGCTGACATTAAGGAGAAAAAAAAAAGCCATAAGTGTGGTTCAGAAATCCCAGCCTGTGGACCAAAGAGATCTACCATCCCCTCACCTAGGGTGTCAGGTATTTCTATGGTTTTGGAGACTGGCCATGCCTGAGTTGAAATGGTAATTCTGGAGGGAGTTTTAAGCCTTGCTTCCTTCAATTCTTGTCGTACTGTATTTCAAGCAACACAAAAGCTCTGTGTCATGACTTCTTTTTTCTTACTTTAGCAAGCTGGAATTTGTCTATCTAGTTGTCTTCTGCCTTAAATAGTAGCCTGTCACCTCTCCTTTCCTTGCTCTTGTGACATCTTGGGTCTCTGCAAGCGGCAGCTAAAGGGAAGGCTTGCTCCATGTCCAAACAGGTTTCTTCATGTGAGCTTATTATCTAAGTTCCCAGTCTCTAGTCACTGAGACATAACCAACACAAGGCTTAACTCAGTTGCCCCCACACCCTTGCTGACTTCCAGTTCAGAATCAGGCAGAAGCAAACGAGTCTCCTGCAGGCCACGTCCCACCTGCCTGCACTATATAGATGCCTCAGACGTCTCATACGGCACAATGTTTCTGTGGGTCAACAACTTATTCAAACCCTTTGTATCCCTTAATAAAGACCTCTGAGACACATCTCTAACCATGTTGCTGGGAGGTCACAGCACTTACAGATGTACCTATTTAACCAGTCTTACTGATCACAGCCCACTGTGTTTGCAGGTGACTCAGGACCATTGCTTCCATTACTCTGCTACAAGTAGGTGCCCATATTTGGTCAGTTTGATGCTGCCAAAGCTCCACTTTGAGCCTCAAGCTGTTACACGTGCTTTGGTAACTATTTTAGGACGAATAGTTAGGACTGTATTGACTAGATCTCAGTTGCTGCAGTGGGATCTCAGAGGCATAGTACACATGGATACCTAAATTTACCCATTTTGGTTCAGAATGGAATCTCCCTCAGCCTGTTCCCTCTGAGGTGGCTGCATTTAGAACGATGTCAGTAGAAGGTCCTGAAGGGCTGGCTGTGTGAGCCTGACCTCAGGATTGTGCTGTCTGATCCTAGCTGGCCTGGAGTAGTGGTGGAGAAACTGAAAAGTTGGAATAACAGGTGATGGTTGATGTTGACCTGAAACTAAACCCTGCTTGGATGTTGCAAGCTACTAATGCTAGTACAATGACTAGGAGAATTGAGAGTTGGATGGGGTCATTACAGGATGCGTGCAAGGTAAGATATGGTAAATGCACATTCAAACATTTCTAGAAAGGGTTTCTCGGCCCTCCAGGTGTCTAAAGAAGCTACTTCACCTGCATTGATTGATTTCAACTTTGACCTTCTTGACAAAAGTTTTACTTTTGTAAGTCTTCTTCTTTTTAATTTCTGCTCAAAGATGCGTATGAATTGTTGCTTACTATGTCTACGTGTGAAGACCTCCCATGGAAAATGAAAAATGTGGCATTTGGGTTAAAAAAGTTTCTCTGGGATTTAAAAATTATTACTGGGACTTATTTTGTGGTTGATCATGAATTCATGATCAATATTCTTCCCATAGTGGCAGACCTTAGCAATCATTTCAATGATATGCTTTCACCAAATATATTTTGATGTTGAAATAATCAAATTACCCAGACAAACTTAGAGCAGTATCAGATCAAAGTCAAACTAATATGACAATATTGGCAGCATGGCATGCTCTCATTATAATTAGTCATTAATGCCTGATTAAATAATATGTAGAGACGTAGAAGATTAATATAAATAAATTGTTGATTTTCAAGGAAGTTAAATGATAGCTGGAAAAGGAAATAATGTGATTGTTGTTAAAACACTGACTTGCATTCATGAGATAACAGCCATGTCAATCACATGCTTGCCTGCCTGGGGAATTTCAGGATTTCTTTGTTTTAATTATTTAGGCAACTCATGTTCCTCAAAGACGTGATGCTGTATCAGAGAGACACTCTTGTTAGTAGGTCCAAAGTCACAAATATTTATTCGTTATCACTAGAAATCAGAGAAGGTTTTTCAATTTATGTTCCCAAACTAAACACCACCCAGTATCTGCCTGCCCAGAATGCTTATCAACAAGCCTAGAGTTCAGGAGAACAGAATTTGGCCTCTTCAGGGATCTGCTTGGAATAATCCCATGGGAGACAGACCTGGAGATAAAATGGGTTCAGGAGAGTTGGTTGATATTGAAGGATTGCTCCCTCCTGGCTCAAGAATGGTCTATCCCACTGGCACTGAATGCATAATTCACCTCAGTTTTTAATAGTAAGATTGACATTCAAAAATCTGGGAGACCAAGAGACCGATGAGAAAGTCTGGTGCAAGAAAGACTTACCTTTGGTAGAAGAAATTCACATTAGAGAATACTTAAGCAAGATGGACATATATAAGTCTATGTGGCCTGAGGGGATGCACCCAGGACTGCTGAAGGAGCTGGCAGATGTCATTTTGAGGCCACTCTTCATTATCTTGGAATGATAATGGTAACTGGGAGAGGTGCCTGAGGACTGGAGAAAACCAAGTGTCACTCATATATGCAAGAAAGGCAAGAAGGAGGACCTAGGGAACTATAGACTGGTCAGCCTCACCTTGATCTCTGGGAAGGTGACGGAAGGATCCTCGAAACTTTTCCAAGTGCGTGAAGGACAGGAACGTGATTTGGAGTAGTCAGCATGGATTCACCAACCTGATAACCTTGTATGATTAAATGACTGACTTGGTAGATGAATGAAGAGCTGTAGGTGTTGTCTACCTAGACATCAGATAAGGCTTTTGATACTGTCTCACATGATCTTCATAGACATACTGATGAAGAATGGGCTGGATGAGCAGACAGTGAGGTGGATTGACAACTGACTGAATGGCCAGGCCCAAAGAATGGTGGTCAGTGGTATGAAGTCTAGTTGGAGAACAGTAACCAGTAGCGTACCCCAGGGATCGATCCTGGATCTGATCCTATTTAACATTTCCTTAATGATCTGGATCATGAGGCAGAGGGCACCCCCAGCAAATTCTCAGATGCCACCAAACTGGGGGAAGTGACTGCTAGGCCAGAGGGCCCTCAACACGCTGGAAAATTGGGCTGACAAAAACGTCATGAAGTTCAGCAAGAAGAAGGGCAAATTCCTGCATCTAGAGAGGATCAAAGCCAGGCACCAGTACATGGTGGGGGTTGTCTGTCTGGCAAGCAGCTCCACAGCAAAGACCTGTGGCTCCAAGTGAACAATGTGTCTTTGCCTGAAAGAAGGCAAAGGTTGGATCTTAGGAAGCACTTCCTCACGGAAAGGGTCATTAGGCGCTGGAATGGACTGCCCAGGGAGGTGGTGGAGTCGCCATCCCTGGAGGCGTTTAAGGAAAGATTGGATGTGGCACTTAGTGACATGGTCTAGCTAGATGTTGTCGTGTTGGGTTCATAGGCTGGACTTGATGATCTCAGAGGTCTATTCCAGCCTCAACGATTCTATGATTCTATGATTCTATTCTATGAAGGTGAGTGGTATCTTGGGCTGCATTAGGAGGAATGTTGCCAATAGGTGGAGAGATGTGAACCTTCCTCTCTGCTCAGGACTGGTGAGGCTACCCTTGGAATACTGTATCCAGTTCTTGACTCCTCAGTGTAAGAGAGGTATGGAGCTACTGGAGAGAGTCCAGAGGAGGGCCACAAAAACCGTTAAGGGACCAGGACACCTCCTGTATGAGCACAGACTGGGAGAACTGAAACTGTTCAGCCTGGAGAAGACTCAGGAAGATCTCACTGATGTCCATAAATACTTTAAGTGAGGGTGCAAAAAGAACAGGCTCAGGCTCTTTTTAGTGGTACCCAGTGACGGGACAAGAGGCAACGGGCACAAACTGAAACACGGGAAATTCCTTTTAAATGTAAGAAAATACTTTACTGCAAGGGTGACCGAGCACTTGGCACAAGTTGCCCAGGGACGTTGTAGAGTCTCCATCCTTGGAGACATTCAAAACCCGACTGAACACAGCCCTGAGCAACCTGTTGCAGCTGTCTCTGCTCTGAGCAGGTTGGATGTGACAGTCTCCAGGGGTGCCCTCTAACATCAATTGTTTTGTGGTTCTGTATGACAGTTTTAAATGGCAATGCTTTGCAATGAGTCGATGTTGGTTAGGACATGAGTTATTGGTCTCTTACAGTGGCTTTGAAAAGGTGGAATAAGCAAAGATAGAAATATCAGTGCCTAATATTTTATATCAGTTTAAGCCTTCTCCTCTTTGAAACTTGCAGCCCTTAAACCTCCTACTGTACTGAAAGTTTACATGCCATGACAAAAACTTTTGCTTTTGAAACAAATTCTTCACAGACCATGTGCTACTGCTCCTATATGGTGCTATATGTGCTTCCTTTTCATGCTGGTGCCTCTGTGATCCCAATGAGATGGTAGCCCCATATGAACATTTAGCTCCTCCTTTCTGTTCCCCTTGCTGCGTTTGTGTGTTACTGCACAGGCACTTCAGACAGGCACCCATTTGTGTTGATCATCCAGAAAAAAATGCAGTGTGCTGTGGTTCCATTTCTGACTTGCACGCCTGAGTTCCCCTGCTTAGGTATAATTTAAGCAGCTGAGGGCCAGTGTGGTGCAGAGAGAAAGAAAACTGGAATTGGTAGGTCTGTATGACCCCTTGTAAAGCCGTGCTGTGCAGACTCACTGGTACACGGAAGGAGAAAATTTGTGTTTGTGTGGACTCAGTGTAGATTAAAAGCTCTTATGATACATACTTTATTCGTTTTGATGCAGTGAAAAGGTCATGTAGCTGTGCTACTTCCAGAGTGGACTGGATCACTTCTAGACATCAACCATATTTGCACAGTTTATGAGCGTTTCTAGTTCTGGGAAATAGGGCTGAAGCAGTTGAGATGTTCATGAATCCAAATTGATAAAGTTGGTTCCAGAAGCTGACGAGTGAGATACTGCAAGACTCAACTTTAACTTGCAGATGTCTGGTCCCCAACATAGAAAGCAGAATTTTTCTTTTAGAAAACTAGGATGAGTTATGTCAGAGAAATAGAGCCAGATCCAGCAGCCCAAGAGAGGCAAAGATGCAACAGCTCCATGCTCTCAGGTCCAACCAGTTGAAAGGCTCAACATGCACTCCCAGTAGAGACATGCACACAGAGCACACATACACACCCTCTATGTGTATTTACATGACTGGCCACACAGATCAACCCAGAGAGGCACACAGAGCACTCACGTAAACACAGGCAGCACTAATGGCCTTGACCTGCTCCCCTCTCGGGATGAGCAGAATGGAGGTCACTGGTGAGAGCCTACCTACAAATATGTGTGTGGGGTGGATCCTTCCAGCAGCTAAGCTCAGACACTCATCTGCTGCATAGCTGGTCCCTAGATCCCAGACTCCCCAGTTGCTGGCACTTGGACATTTGAGCCTTCAAGGCCACAGCCCCTCTATGGATGCTGGTGCAGACCACCTCACTCATCCCCTACATCCACTCGTAGCCGGGTGGGACTCCTCTGGTTTCCTAGCAGCCACAACCCATAGTTTCACCCTTAGAGATACATAGACACATGTGTCTCTCTCCTAGAGAACCACAGACCCTACTAACCCTCTGACAGCTGGTGTAGGAGGCAGCCCCTCCTCCTCTGCTGGAAGTGGCCAACAGAGATTTGGCATGGCACTTTCAGGTGTTCCAGAGCAAGGGAGAAGAACCTGCATCTGGGATGATGTTGGGTCAAAGGAGAGTCAAACCAAAGAGTATCCCAAGACAGGCCTGCAACTGAACACAGGGAAGAGCTGAATTGACTTCTCAAGGTGAGCCTTGGCCCTACTCCCTTGCTCTGGGACATCTCAGCTGAGAACTAGGCCAACGCCTGTCCATGAAGGTGAGCTGCTATGCTGTGTTTTTATTCTGTTAACTATTAGAAGAGGGTCACTCTTTTGTTTTTGTAATTTGATTAAAGATGTTTTAAAACAAAGCAAAAAGTCACCTAATATTTGGCACTGCTGTACTGGGGTTTGTGAGACATGTCCCAAGCCTTGAAGGTTATGAAGCAAGGAATGTCTGGTTCTGGCCATTTCATGGTTTCAGGCTACAGCATCTTGCTACGACAAGGGCTTCTTCAAGTAAGGGCAGGCTTGTCACATCAGGTTTCCAGGGAACTCTAGCATGGAAAATTGCATGTCCATGGTCTTTGCCCAAAGTCAAGAGAACTAGGAAGGTGGTAGAAGTTGTAAAACTCTAATTTTGGGTTTAAATGTCAAATTATATATGCTGTAATGGGTCATTTGAAGTTCCTGTCCTTAAACACCTTACTTACACCAACCTTACCTAGACAGGTAGGCTGAAACATTTGCTGTGTTAGTTTGCAGGTCTGGTAGCAGAAATGTTTAAAACTGTAGCATTTCTTTTTTAACTGCTTATTTTCCAGGAGTGCTCTGGGAAAGACAAGAGATAGTGAGTGAGGGAGGCAGAGGTTCCTGTTTTCCATCCCCAGGTACTTGCTGAGCTCCTTTTCTGAATGACTTGGCATAGTACAGATGATGAAGTAGTTTCTAAGAAAAAAAAGTGATCTATTGTGCACTAATGTATTTTTCAAGGAAAATCCCTTCTAAGTCATCAAAAATGTTCTGTAATAGTTACTAGAGGACCTATTTCCCACCCATAAATAGTTTCTTTTATACTTAACTTCAAAAGCCACTATCTTTCCATCTTGAAATTAAACTCAAAGTGTTGCTTCATCAGACTGTTTGTTGTTACAGTAGCTGGTTGATTACAGATGCTTTTTTTTTTTTCCCCTAGTCTTTTTAGAGAGCCAATCACTATGGTAACCACATTACAGAAAATTGCCTGGTCTCCTTAAAATACCCTTCACAAAAAGGTCATTTGTTATTAACATTTTCTGACTAAACTTGAAATGTTAAAAACATCAAAAATACTGTCACACGTTCTATACTTAAATGTTTTCTTTTTCTTTACCATGCGCCTTTCAGTCAACTATCAAAACAGGACAAAATATTGAGATTCCAAAAGAATTGTACAGCTTCAGACTTTAAAGGATGTTTTGAAATATCAAGATTCACTCATGTTGCTGTGTTTCGGCTGCTGGCTTGCACAGCTTTATTTCATTGTTTTCATTTCCGTGATTCTGAGCAAAATCCAGGCTGAAGTTACTCTTTCAACCTCTGAACGCTACAATTGAAACGAAGGAGCAGACATAGGACTATTATAGACAGCCGTCTGCTGTTGAATTATGAAATAGCTCTTCTGGATAGACATTTAAAAGCCTGGAAATGGCTGGTTAAAGGTTTCTACTCTCAGGGTAAAATGCATCCAAGGGGTATTAGATGGGAAAAATCAGGTCTGATTGTAATAATAGGGTCCTAACGTGTGAAGTGAGAACACACAAAGTTGTTCTCTTTCTGGTGTATGCCGCTTGTGTTCTGCTTGATTGGACACGTTGTTTCTTTGCCATTTTACATTATCTACATTGC
This sequence comes from Baryphthengus martii, assembly GCA_013396935.1. NCBI lineage: Eukaryota > Metazoa > Chordata > Aves > Coraciiformes > Momotidae > Baryphthengus > Baryphthengus martii. The sequence goes on from VWZK01013271.1 coordinate 216,434, forward strand.
CGGCAAAGGATTCTCACATTTGTACAGTTTTCTTGTTTTGCAGATAGCTATTTGCAGCTTTTATCCAAGCCCAGTAAACAATTAAAAAAAAAAAATCCCCTTTCTTGGAGCTCCATCATTTTGGAATTGACAAACAAGTTAAAAAGGCTGCCAAAAGAAAGCAGGAGTTGGAGGAAGTTAATTCGCATTGATGTGTGCATGCCACTGATAGCAAGTTATGCCTATGACATTCTGACATCGCCTCTCAAAAAAGAGAAAGAGTGGAGTGGAGTGAAAGACTAAGAGGATGTTCATTTAATTGGAAAGCCTACTGAGATCTGAGGCAGCTGAGGCAAAGGATGCACCCTTTTTCTGCACAATGGCATTGGCTGAAGGTTGTATATAAGGTGGCCTTATTAAAGTGACAAGGCAATTTAGTTCTTTTGTGCACAATGATTCTACTTCATTGATTTACAATGGGAAGGATATAATTTTGCTAGTGTTGGCAAAAAGCTCAAATGTCAGGCTTTTCAAATTGCCATACTTGCCTTGTTCGGGATGAATAATGAATAAGTCACCTTTTGTCTACAGTTAAATATTCTTGAATAAATACAAAGAACATAAAAGACATAAATGATTGCCTGATTTATATTTAAAATAAAGATCAACATTGTGATAAATGGTTGAAAATGCTTAGTGTGAAGTAATATGACTATGCTGATAATTACATTATCAATTAAAGGGCAGTCCAGGTGTGGAGTGCTATAGAATGGACGGCAGAGAGAAACCCCCAGTGTGGAACATGCCAAACTTGACTATCTGGAAAGGAGGAGGACGATGACTGAAGATACCCTTAGCTATGCAGGGGATCTTGTGTTTAAAAACATCCATTCTCTCAGGAATCTGCAGCTGTTGCTTCTTGCTTGTTTATTAGCAGGATATATTGGTCTCATGTCTGGAAACAAGATTTTGCTCCATTTATTCCTGATGGTTTGGGTGGGCAGGGAAGGCTACCCATCATTTCTCAGGATCTGTCTTTATTCAGAGAGGAAGAGATCTTGAAGATTTGCTAAGTCCAATGTTCATAACTGACAACGTTGTCAAGGCCTCAATAAAAGAGCTGGAGCAAATTTGAAGAAGATAAAACGAAAAATTATTCCGAATGCTCCTCAACATCTGATTTCTACTCTATGAGCAACAGGACTTACCTCCATATGCACAAGCATACAGCTTCCTGTTTGGCTGAAATAATTGTGTTAAGACTGTGTCTACTCCTGATCTGTTGTTCTTCTTTTGGAAAGCTATGTTTGTCTTTTTTTTCTTTTAAATTTCTCGAAGTCTTAAACAAGATGATCAGAGAGATGGTGGATTAGCTGCTTAGATGCTTCTGTTAGATGTAATGTATGCTTTGAACTTGTAGTAGGATAGCAAGTGGTCTTGGAAGTAGCTGTCTGGCCTGAAAGAGTGATATGGTGAAGATCTCAGGATGCTGTACATGGGAATGCAAGATGGACTCCAGTGGAGTAGGTATAACATAGGCCTGAGTCCTATGGTACTTAGATTATGATGATGGAAAGAAGGATCGTAGCGCTTACATGCAAGAAGGCCTTACAAAGGTGTTGCAGGCAACTTCAACACCCCCATGCTGTAACATGCAAATTTACAGCTAATCAAATGCTTTAATTCTGTAGATGCATGTCTGAGAGAGGGGGATTTCTGGGACTCTTAAAAAACCCTCATGAAACCAACCACTCCCGAAGAGCCTTCAAAAGAGCACAGTGTCATACTAAGTTGCCCTCAATAAGAGATCATCAGCAGGAACAATTAACATCCACCATCCAAACACTTTCCATTGAACGGACCAAGTTTATCTAATAGCAGCAGACTGTAGCTCTCTAAATGAACCAGGGCAGGGTTGAAAAGAAGCCATTTCACCCTCTTTCCCGCCCATTTGTTCCAAAAGCCCAACAAAGAACAGTAGCTCAAAGAAAAGGGCTCTTGCCTTGTCTGCTAGCAGTGTGCTGCTCGTTTATCTCTGCACAGGACGATGGTACCAACCAGTAATATTGCCCAGGAGCAGAAACTAGCTTCCATTCTATTCTTTCATGTTAGGCCAGATTTTGAGAGTGACTAGTTTTTCTTTTGCTGCTAAGACTTCATGTGGGTGTCTTCCAGCCCCTCTATCCCAGGTTTGTCACTATGTGACAGTTTTCCGAAGGAGTTTTGTGTTGGCAGCCGGCATGTGAAAGCTGCAGGTATATCTAGTGTTTCCCGTTTTTTCTCAAGTATTGGTAGTCAATGATTCCTGCTGTACTTATTTCTGAAGTGGATTTTAATTCATAGAGCTGAGTAGTTTTAAAGTTATATTAAATGGCTTTAGAGGGTCACTGTTAGGAAACAAAATACCATTTCTTATGATATTATCTGAAAATCTATATGCATTGATGAGGACTTAGCATTCTGAAGCTGCCAGTTTCCTTCCTTTCTTTGTTTTTACTCACATACTATTGAAGAGGGAGAAGTTCTGATGTTATGTTTTAAAAAAAGAGGCACATGAGAAAAACATGAATATTGCATTCTACTTTTAGAGATTCTAAAAAATTTTAAGCTACACATGGCTTAAATCTATTAAGCAAAAATACATTCAGTGCATGATTCCATTTATCCACGTTGTATGGAATATCATAGCCTTAACTGTGCCTTTTTGTTTGAAGTGACTGCTATGGATCTAAATGACCCAGAAGCTGCTGTATTTCTGGGTCTGTAGAAACAAGTTGGCTTATGATTTCTTTGAGTCCTGCTATAATAGTAGACTTACCGTAGCTTTACTTGCCAAAGAAGTCCGTTGTATAAGTAAATGTAGTGAGCTACAAGAGGCAATGAAGGTAGGTAGGAAAACAGAGCATGTAATAACCTTCCTTTCGGACCCTGTGCAGAGTCAATTAATGCTCTACCTACAGCAGTTGCTATGTTTATTCTCCCAAGAAGGCTGCATGAGCCAGCTTCTGCTCAAAAGTGGCTTTCTTTGGTTTTGCTTCAGGTCTATCCATGTTCTTCCTGAATGAAAAGCAGAGGTTACGATAAATCTTTTTAACTGGTATTTCTGCGTACTCCAGCGTCACAATAAGAGATATGAGTGAGGTGCGTTATCAGTACAATAAAAGCATCAGATTCATTATGGAAAACTTTCAAGAGAGTGAAATGTGTTCTTGTTCACACACCTATTAGCTATGGTTAAGACGACCCCGCCTGGCATTTGATCTTCATTTTTTTTTGTTTGTTGGGCCACATGTTATCATGAGGCTTTGAGCAACTTGGTCTAGTTGAGAGGTATCTCTGTCCATGGCAGGGAGGTTGGATTAGGTGATCTCTGAGGTCCCTTTCAACCTAAGCCATTCTATGAGCCTATGATTCTGTGAAAAGAGAACGTAAAACATTATCATGGACTTAACTGATAGTGTTAATAAGAATATACCTAGTTTGAACACTACTCCTCTGCAGGGGGAGAAGGGGTGGATAACATACGATTGCCATTTCAGTAAAGACCAAATGGGCATCAAATTTTCAATTTTCACCTGAAAGGAGACTTATAGACGGCAACAATTTCCAAATCAATATCCATTAAGCAAAAGAAATCAGTATACAACGACCATTGCGTAGAATCGTAAAATAGCTCAGGTTAGAAGGGACCTCGAAAGATCACTTGATCCAACTTTTTGTTCTAGTGCAAAGGCTGACAGCAAAAAAAGCATAATGGAAATTCTTTAACAACTCCAAGTATTTGTCCTATATCCAGAAAATATTGAAAGAATGATCTATTTCAAAGATTCATACAGCTGGCGATGCGTTTCAGGACTTCTTTGCCAGGTTTGTTTTTATAAGAACATACACAAAAGAATCTCTTTTGGTACTGGTGACTGTTAGTGTTAAGAGCCCAAACCTGAGCATCAGCTCAGCTCCATTCTTTCACCATAAAAAATGTCCTGAAAGGTGGGGATTTTATTTTTTTTTCCTGTTGTTTGCTTGTTGGTTTTTAAATATAAGCACTTATTATGGTAGTATATTTTTCAAAACTAAAGACTGAGGAAACTGGAACTGCTAAGATGAATACTGCTTTTTATTTATGTAATTTTAGCTTTTTTTTTTTTTTTTTTTTGAAATTAAACCAAGTCTCCTGAGTAGAAACTGAATGTTCTACTAGCAAGATGTCACTTCTAGGAAGGATTAATAAAGCATTTTCAGGTAACCAGCTCTCCAAACCTCCTTTGAGTAAGTATTTTGTGAGAAAGCAGTTGAGTAGTAAGCACAAAGTAGAGTATGCCTTCTCCATTCTTCTTTAAGAAAAATTCTGAGAACTGTGCAAATTGCTGAACTTACGTGAACTGCATTTTGCAGGTTATTCAATTACTCTGATCTGTCAGCATAGTTTAGCTATAATTCAAGGTCTGGGAAAAGATTGGTGCTTGCTGTTCAGAAGCTGCCTTATGTATGTAAGAGGATTTCATTATATCTAGAAGCCTTAGGTTAAAAATAAAAATTCATTTGGTTAAAAAAAAAAAATTCAATGTATATTTTTTCTAGATGGGAGTAGGTTGCTTCCTTTGTGTTTTAAGGGCAGATTGAACCAAAACAATGTGTGATGAATTCTACACAGAGATGTTTGCAATTGAGCTGGGTCTCTTCTTTGGTGTATGATGGAGCACTATATACTCGTGGCCCAAATCTTGTATTTTCTCATGCTAAGCCTTTACTTAAATGTATTTTGGAAGTCAGCAAGCTGCTTTCTCTCTCCTATCTACCCCTGTGTCTGACTTCTGATAAATCTTCAATTATTTTTTAGAACAAGAGAGGTCTAATATGTCAGGATAGCACATCCCTAGGAAGAAAGCCCTGAAATGCCATTGCAGAACGTGTTTTTGGGGGGTGTGAGACAGTAGTGTGTGTGTGTGTGTGTGTGTGTGCGCGTTAAGAGACAGGCTAGTGCAGAGCACCCGGCAGTGGAGTTGGGGAATTATTTCCCCTTGTCTTCTGTGCTTCAGTTCTGGGCCTCACAGGAACACAGGCAGGAGGACAGATAGAAGCAGAAGAGGGGTGATGGATCTTTGCAAGGGCTTGAATTTCAGCATCTGGGTTGCTTCTGAGCTCATGGGAAAGAAGGATTTGATGGGAAGGATGATTGACAACCGCTTCAACTCTCTGGCTGCGAGAAAGAGAATGGCTGTGGCTGTCAGGCTACTTCTTATTTGAACACTGAGTGACATGAAGGCGTAGCCTGAGTGAGAGGCTTCACTTACCTCCCTAGAGGCTTTTCGAATTGCCAGGACTAGAAACCAACAATGATGATCTGGGACACCCAAAGAAGCACAGCTCAAGTTCTGGATTCACCTGTTAAGTGAGCTGGAGGATTTTGCATGTGGAGAAAAGTCATTTTAAAGCTCTGTTTGAAGGTTGCCTTTGGCTTGCATGATACAATACGCTATCTTAAGACCAACGTTTTATTCTAATTTTATTTGCTTTTAGGAAGCCCATCCAAGATTCAATCAACAGAGACCTGTCTTGCCAGTAAAATAAAGATCAATGGATGCAGATATGAAATAGGCAGAAAGAAAAAGAATGAACGGTTGCTTCTTCTTTGCCCAAGAGTCATTTGTGCATTCTCTCCGAGGCACAGTTTTCCATGTGCTGCTTTTTAAACCTTGAAGTACAGATTGAAAAACCCTTCTGCTTTTAAGTTGCTTCTTCTGCCCTTTGGTTTCTCAAGGACTGGTATGATATCTTATTACTGAGTAGAAATTAATTGTAGCCTTTCCTTCTTTTTTGGACTGTAAAGTCAAGCTGTGATTCTGTTTTCTGAGCCTGGTTGCTAGAGTAGACCATCAGTAGGCTAGCCTAAAGGATGATCACTTGGCAATGAATTCTCTTCCTTCTATTGCACTACTTTCCTTGCCTTCTTCCTTTTGTTGGATTTAAATGTTTGTGATTTCCACCTCTTTATCCATCATAGCACACCATTGACTGAATAATACACTTTTATTAAGCTGCCCTCTTTCTTTGAAATAAATGCCAGTAATAATCAGTCAATCATTCAATCCATATGAATGTGGAATTTAGATGTGGCTGTTTGAATTGGGTTTATAATATACCATTTCTTGGTACAGCATGTTCTTTGATCGTATTCTTTTAAATGACTGTTTCCAACTGCACTTGAAAGCACCTATGAAAGAAATTGTTTGTGACGCTATACTTAGTTTAAATCTCTTTTCTCCAGCATTTTTGTCTGTATTTCATTTCTATGCAAATTATATCTTTGTGAGTTAGTAAAATTTTACAAACCCGTTGAAATGCAGCTAGGGAATGAATGATCAGAGAAAATTTGGAAAATATGCTCATGAAAGGAAAACTGAGGAAAACATTTAAATCTAATTGTGTATTATTCAAAGAGAATTTCAGAGCAACTCCTAGGCAAATATTACATAAATGTATACCTATATTAAAGGATTAATTTATCACAGGTAATATACTTGAAGGCTCAGGGACTATTTTTCCCATTAGCCTGTGCATGTAGCACTTCTCAACTGAAATACAGCCTAGGTACACAAATGCACTTAACTTGCTCATGGGGAATTGCAGGGGAGGAATTGTGAATGTAATGCTTGTAGGCAGCTAGAGAGCACTGCCAGTCACTACCGACAGTCCCAGCGCTTTGTTTCTATTAGAGTGACAGGGACCTCACAAGGAGTCAATCTTTGATGACCAAGGATAATTCCACATCCTCCCAAGTATTATACATCCAGGCCACGAAATTCATTAACAACATCTGGCGCATTGACTATGGATATTCTGAATAACTACCAGATTCTCAGCAATCGATCTCCAAAACGGAAGACTTGATAGCTGCATATTTGCTGGTCGAGAATAATTTCCATGATCTGTGCCTCCATGAGATATCTGCTTCTCCTCATGAGACAGGTGGGTTTTGTGAATAGTTTTATCCCTCATTTCAGCATTTACCTAGGAAGGATGTGGGCTGAAGGGCAGAGGCAAAGAGACTAAAGGACCTTCAGTACTTTCAGAGCCTCTGTGGGGGAGAGGGGCTGAAGTTCAATCCAAAGGTTGTGCCAGTGTCTCCAGAATCCAGGAGATCCTGTAGCAAAGCTCATCACAATACTTTTAAAATATATATTAAAAACCTCATTCTACTCATACATCTCTATTCACAAGTACCGAGCTGCATGTCCAGAGGGTCTGGCTAGGACAGAGGACAAGGGGTGCCGGTTATCTTCCCTTTCCTATATCTCCCTGGGTTCTTCAGCACATGGTCAACAAGTTGAGGTCACCAAGATGTGCTTGTTGTGAGTGACTCTGTATTCATGCGTAGCCAAGACTGAAGCATCTGTTCCTATTGTATCTTACACTTTCCCTCCTTCAGGTTCTTCCATTTTACCTTTCTGCACAGAATATCTTCCACTTGGAAGATACTCAGGCTAATATCTCCCAGACTTGTGGGTAGCACACTGCAATGCAATTTGTATTTCACAGCTTGGTCAGTCATGTCTGAAGCTCTCTGTTCTTTGCCTGGCGACTTAATAAAACAGAAGCTCTTGGGCCTTGATGTTCTCCTGCAAGTAGAGACAAGACAAAGCGTGGAACTGGGCCAGGAGCTGTTTCAGCTGTTGGTGTTGGTGTTAGTGAATATGTAGTCCAGAAAGGGTCATTCTACACATGTCTATGGAACAGAAAGGGAAGGTCTGGGAGGTGTTAGCCAGCACACAAAGCTCTGATACTATATATGCCCACGGTACACTACACTAGGCATTTTGGGGAGCTCTGATATTAATACTTGGACAAAAGCACTCTTTGTTTCCAGCCTAGTAATACACATGACAATCTGTCTGCTGTTAATTTGGGAGACCTAGCCTTTTTTTGGCCTACTTTTTTTGAACTTAAAAAGTGAGTATATATGGTGAGTTTTGACCTTGGCTGGATGCCAGGTACCCACCAAAGCCTGTCAACTAGACAGGGGGGAGAAAACACAATGAAAGGTTTGCGAGTCAAGAAAGCAGCAAGGAGATCACTCACCCGTTACCGCCACGGGCAAACCAGACCTGACTCAGGGAAAGTAATTTAATTTATTACCAATCAAATCTGAATAGGAGAATAAGAAATAAAAACTAAATCTTAAAACACCTTCCCTCTATCCCTTTCTTCTTCCTAGGCAAAACTTGACTCGTGATTTTCCTCTACCTCCTCCCCCTGAATGGTGTAGGAAGATGGAGAAAGGAGGTTGCAGTCAGTTCATCACACGTCTCTGCCACTCCCTCCTCCTGCTACAGCATGGGGTCACCGCCCATGGGAGACTGTCCTCCACCAACTTCTCCAAAGTGAGTCTTTCCTATGGGTGATAGTTCTTCATGAGCTGCTCCAGAGTGGGTTCTTCAGGAAAAGACTGCTCCAGTGTGGGACCCAACGAAGTCACAATTCCTGCCAGCAAATATGCTCCAGCGTGGGCTCCTCTCTCCATGAGTCCACAGATCCTGCCAGGAGTCTGCTTCAGTGTGGGCTTCCCATGAGGTTACAGCCTCCTTCAGGCATCCACGTGCTGTGACGTGGAGTCCTCCATGGGCTTCAGGTGAGTATCTGCTCCACCATTAACCTCCATGGGCTTCATGGGAGAAAGCCTGCCTTACCATGGTCTTCACAGGCTGCAGGGGAACCTCTGCTCTGGCACCTGGAGCAGCTTCTGCTCCTCCTTCTTCACTGATCTTGGTGTCTCCAGGGCTGTTGTTGTCACATTTTCTTGCTCCTCTTTCTGGCTGCAGTTTTTTTCCCCTTCTTAAATATGTTGTCACAGAGGTGCTACCACCACTGCTGATGGGCTTGGCCTTGGCCAGTGGTGAGTCTGACTTGAAGCTGCCTGGCGTTGGCTCCATAAGACACAAGGGAAGCTTCTAGCAGTTTCTCACAGATGCCACTGCTGTAGTCCCCCTTTGCTACCAAAACCGTTCCACACAAACTCAATACAGAAAAATATGTAGTTGTACATCGGGAATCTGACTGTGACTTCATTTTTTCTGACTGAAAGAGAGATGAGGTAAGCTGAACCATTTTGAAACCACTGTAATATTTATATTCATAGTGTTGGTTCTTGAAGAAGATATTCGAGTGAGTCAGGAAAGGTCTCATGGAGCTTACAAGAAGAGCTTTTGAGAGGGATATCTTCTGTGCACAGACCTTGGTTTCTTGCCTTGGAATGGGAAATACTGAGAGGAAGTAAAGTCATCCACATCCTGTCCTGCATGTTCCAAGGTATGAATTAAAGATTTTGAGTCTTTTCCTCTCTTGTTCCTAAATATTTGCACAGAAATGGGTAGGATAGCACAATAACAGGCTGAAAGCCTGCTGAACTTTGGCTACTACAGACTGAGTAGTGGTCTTTGATCTGCTACCATCTGGTCTAACCTGCTATACCTTCAATTTTCCACTCCCTTCCAAGACACCTGACTCTAGGAGACAGTGCTACTCTACTACATTACATTTATATGAGGCAAAAATCCAGAATAGTTTCACAATGGTTTCATACTGTTAGAGGAAAATATATCATGCCTGATTCAATAGCCCAAGAGAGAGGTAAGGATGGTGCAGCTACATGCCCCCAGTTCCACCTGGTAGTGAGACTGGAAGTGCACTAACAGTAGACACACACACACGGAGCACATGTGTACATCTCATCTCTATATACATGACCAGCTGCACAGATCAACCCAGAGAGGCACACAGAGCACTCACGTAAACACAGGCAGCACTAATGGTTTCATCCTGCTCCCCTCTTGGGCTAAGCAGGGTAGAGGTCACTGGTGAGAGCCTACGTACAAATATGTGTGTGAGGTGAATCCTTCCAGCAGCTGGGCTCAGACACTTGTCCGCTGCGTAGCTGGTCCCTAGATCCCAGACTCCCCAGTTGCTGGCACTTGGACATTTGAGCCTTCAAGACCACAGCCCCTCTGTGGATGTTGGTGCAGACCACCTCACTCATCCCTTATATCCACCCGAAGCCAGGTGGGACTCCTCTGGTTTCCCATCAGCCACCACTCACAGTTTCACCCTTAGAGACATACACAAACACCCACACGGCTCTCTCTCCTAGAGAACCCCAGATCCCACTAACTCTCTGACAGCTGGTGGGACTTCCCTAGTCCCACTGACAACCCACTCCTCCCATGTTCTCACCCTTAGAGACACACACACACGAGCCTGGCTCCCAGACCACTTCACACACTCACAGGTATCTTTGCTAGTGTTCACACGCTCACTAGCACACCCACATCACCTGCAGCTGCTGGCACTGTGGACACACAACCCCCTGTGACCTGAGGTCCCACTCTGGTTGCTCCACTCAGACCCCATAACACACACATGCACAGAAAACAGAGAGCCCGCACCCAGGAAAGGAGAAAGAAATTCAATTAGGATATAGGATAGATGGCGCTGATCAGACGAAGGTCATGGCCAGACAATATACTGACCAGCTCCCTGTTTACATGTATCCATCCCATTTTATATGCTTATCCCTCGATTTTCCCACATTGTTCCTTCTCCAGTCTGCTAGATGCCTCCTTTCTCCAACTGTGGTTCCTACTCTAACCTTCCCATAGTAATTCTTGGATAATCCCAAACTGCTCTTTCCCTGCATTCTATAATATGTTCCAATCCTAGGCAGCAACTCACCTTAGGTGGAAAGGTGATGTGGAGAGATGCTCCTGATGAATCATCGTGTTGGACTTCAGGTCTAGGGACACTAGGCCTGGTGACTCTGCTGGACCAAACCTGGGAGAGCTTGGACAGGGTATTCTTGAGGATCCTTAATTTAGGATCCCTGCCTACTATTGTCTCTCCGTTCTGCTTTGTGGGAACTTCTATCACATAGCATAACATTTATCACTTCTTTGTGCAGCAGATAAAAATGGCAAGGATTCTTTCAAAAAACTTTCTGGCTTGAAGCAAGAGAAGTTACAACTTCATGTCTAAGCAGTGGTCTAGCTGGTCTGCTGTGCAGCTGCTGTGTTTTAGTTTCTCCTCATGTAACCATTGCACAGGCTCTAGGTACCACAGGTCATGCTTTGTATGAATAGTGGGATAGGTCAAAAACATTTTTGCTAGTAATATGATTACAAAGAGCATTGACACCAGAATGTATGAACACCTCAGAATGGAAAAAATTTGACCCAGTCCCCCAGCGGAGTACCATTCATTCAAGCAACTGCTCTTTTCCTGAGAACAGATACGGAGATTTAAAACTTGATTTCGTATTCTTAAAAAGAACAAAGCTTGAATATTTTCGTAGGAGATTTACGATCAGTTTGGTGTTCCTGAAATCTTGACATGTAGAATTTCCTGTATTGTTCCACAGAAGAGGATGAATGGTCTTGCCAAGGTTGCTGGGGAATTCTTTTCTGTGCCATGTTCATGAAGGTAACTTTGCAAAAGTGAAAATTCCAGTTATCTTTTCTCAAAGTGGAGTCTGGCTGATATCAAACCACACTTCTACCAGTCTCCTTGAGGCCTACATCTGGCCAGCTGGCAGCAGGCTAGGAGGACAAGTGATCGATTCAAGTGCACTGGGGATGTGCCTGGCATGGAAAAAGAGAGTGATGGCATGACTGCTAGTTCAGAGGAATTTGTCCGGAGAATGAGACCAAGATCAGAACATTCCTGCTGCAAGGCTTGAATAGACTCTCTCTCTTCACAATGGCTGAAAGATAAATTGAGATTGAAAGTAAGGACGTGATGAAGGAAACTACAACAATATAGAAAATGAACCATTGTTATAATTTATCAAGGGCAGCAATGACCTTCATTGCACAAATTTCGACTCAAGATGATTTCAGGCATACATTCCAGTTCAAGAAAGACTTTTGGTCTTGAATTAACACGTACAGGGAATAATGTATAGTGCCCATAACGCAGAAGGTTGGACTAGATTATTTTTGCCCTTGAAGTCTGTGGGTTTCATGTAGTTCCTGTTTGCAAGAAAGAGGAGCCTTATTAGTATGTGCTAAAGGTTGTAGTTTATCTAAAGTGAGCAAATGGGTAGACTGTGATGGGAGATGGGAAGACTGTTTTCCATAATGGTTATGGGGTGGTAAAACAACAGCTGGTCTTTTCTGTGCTAGGATATTAAGACACATTAAAAATATACATTTCTCCATTAGCAAAGAGAAAACTACAAAAGTTGCATAAAGACAAAGCTAATGTAATACTGCAATGAACAGATGCCAAGTGAAGGGTTGGGAACAAAAACAATAGAAAAGGGGTCTACGTACCAGAAAGGGATTTAAGATAGTGGAAAGAGGTAGAAAGGAAAAGAAGTGACTGTGCTTGCAAAAGATGAGGCCTCTCTGATACAGTGTGGGACCTGTTTGTGCAAAGTCTCGCTCGCCAAGAAGAATCGGATCACCCTTCTTTGGAATGTCTTTTCTTTTTTTTTTAATTTTTTTTTTTTTTTTTTTTTGCTTCAGAGCATCATTTAAGATTCCCATGCCTGGTACATCACACATACCTACTCAAGTGCCTTTCTTCATGAGAAAAATTGTATCTTTCATCAAGGCAATGTATTTTTTTTTAAACTGTCAGAATCATTCCGATGAAATGCATGAAGAAATCAATAGCAGAATTGTATTAAAGAAAAACCGCAGCTTTGCTCACAGTTAAAGGTTTCAAGTTCAATAATGTCGGACTTTAAAGAGAAGGAAAGAAATTTCCTTCATTTTTACTATAATGCACTTAATGCACCATACAGAGAAGAATAGAAATGCTGTCCAATAGAACCTTTGTGTTTTCCTCAACCTTTGCTATCACCATCCTTTTCCATTTCTTTTTAATTCTCCTTGTTCATTTTCAAAAAAGACCCCTTCACCGCAAATGAAGCTAATTCCTTCCAGTGGCACCGCACTGTATATCACCGTATCCTGTCACAAACAATATCTGTAATGTTCAGAGGACTATCTTTTATTTTGAAATATTTGTAGAAATGGTATTTCGGGTTCTGTTCTGTCCGAGATAATGCAATGAAAGATAAAAGAGTGGGCTAGTGCCATAATAAGTACATTTTTTTCAGACATACCTATTCTCAGTATGTTAATAAACCGTAAGGAGAAGAACTAGATAAGCAACTGCCTGCCTTGTATAACAAATAAAACTAGTTATTGAGGATTATTTTCTTTGGGGATCCTTTTCTGGCAGAAATGCAAGACTGGCCCAAAACAGCTCCTATTGTTTGGAACTGTTCTTAACTACCTAGCTACTATTTGCAGCTATAGCTTAGGTATGTTGTCCTCAGTCTCTTTTGGTGTCTCTAAGTCATCTTCTTCCATTTAAACCTACTTCAGGCAGTCACTTATCACAATCTTCCTTTGAACTGAGCTCATTTTTTCCCTTGCTGTCTTTGAATATTCCTCCCACCGACAGTTAGTCTTTCTTTACATTCTTTTTACATTACTTTGCGTGGGTTTTTCTGCCAGCTAACTCTCACAGAGAGTTTTGCTTTCTGATTTTAAATAGCGTTTCTAATAATTAGTTTTTACTTTAGAAAAGTAAATACTTACCTTTCTGGTAATGGAGAAAGGATTTCTACCAAGGAGCAGGCAATTGCTTGTATCCTTACAAAGAGTTAAACTGGCTTTTGGGTTCACATGATCTGACCATCTCTATGTTAATAAAAACGCATGAGTGAATTATGTACGCTTCCCTGTCCTGCTCTAATCGAAAAGCTGGTTACCTTCCAACAGTAACAAAGTGTGATCCAATTTCCACCTGAAAATCAGAGTCTCTGGGTATATTTATAAAAATATGAATGGGATTCAGGACCTAATGTCCAGGGAGACCATGGCCAACAACACTGACTGACAATATAGCCTTGTCTCTTCCTGCTCCCTTGTCACTTGGTATCTGCCTTGGGTCATTCACTCTCCATGCCAGAGAACAGTTTCTGTTTGACCTAATAGGCTCCAAGTTCATCAGTTTTCCCACCTCCAGCAGTTGCGCAAACAGCAATGACAAGGTACTTAGCTCCTTTTCTCAAATATTTTGTCAAAATACCCCTCCTCTGGGGGGAGAAAAAGAAAAGGTGCTGGTGAACACTTACTTCCTCGCATGCACAGTAGTAGTGCTTTTAGCAAGTCTACAGCAACTTCTCACTGCTGCTTCTCATTTCTTCATGAAATGAAGACCAGGCAGAGGAATAGTCTCTGCCTGAGATTCCCAAACTGGTGAGCAAGAAGCAGCTGCACTGGCTGAAAGGCTACTGGAAGGCTCAGTTGTGAAAGGGATAAAAAAATTGAAAGGATGTTCATTCTAGGTTAGGGGTAACCCTAAGGCCTTTCCTAGGTAGGAGGTAAAAAATGAAAGGTGAGAATAATAAGAAGACAAGATATTAATTAATCTGAATTAAACTTATCTGATCCTAGCTGAGGTGGTGTTACTATAAAGAGAATAAATAATTGCACAGTTTGAAGTTCTGCAGTGCATATCCCTCCCCCTTTATCCATAGGAGGCCTCTGTGGTCTCTTGCATGTAACTTCTCTAAGGCTTTTCTCACTTCCTGAGTGCTGAAGTGCAAGGTGACCCGTGATCTGGGAGAGCAGAAGATGACTGACAGTGCTTTGGCCTGCACTTGTAAGTCAATAATAAAACAGGGAGATCATCTTTAAAATGACAGGGATCTCCTAGTATTGGCTGGTTCTAACAGTTTAGAACCAACTGTGTCACCTCCTTTTTCAAAAGGACAGTTTTTCAGTGTTGGCCAAGTAGTGAATTTATTAGTCAAGTTCTGACATGTCAGGCACTTTATAATTTTTTTTTTTTCGCAAGGTAAGAGTGGTTTTCACATCCAGTTTTGCACCCAGAGGCACCTATTCCCCTTTTCTCCTGTGCTAGAGCACTGCGCTCTCACCACAGTCACGTAAGCAAGAGGAGGTGAAGGGAAAAGGAGAGCTGGGACCTGTAGGAATAGCCAAAGCACAGCTGTTACCTGCAGGGAAGGATGTGACAGGAGAGGAACTAAGGCTGCTGCTGAAGTGAGAGTTGATGAGTAGGGAAACACCAAAAGAATCTATGGCAAAGGCTTGTGGAAAGATGAAATGGGAGTAGGAAGAGACTCTGGGGTAGGGTAGTGTCTGCTAGAAACCCTCTGTTAAGATTATTCTTCTGTGAGTTTAGGGACATCCTGATCACATTTTGTCCAACAATAAAGGCATGGGAGGGTTGACTCTCTGTCAATTTTGAAGAAAGATTAACAAGGAAGACCTGTTAGAGGCAAGTACATCTGCTTTAAGCATCTCTTGTACTTAACTCATGGCTCGGCAATTTCCCTTGCTTTCCCTGTGCTGATAAAACAGTGTGAACAAACCCTGGAGCTATTTCCCTACTTACTGTTGTCCTGTCAGAGCTCTTATCGCACATCTATGACCATTGCATTCAAAGACATCTCCCTGCTTCACAACGTCGGGCCTTTGTATATGTTGAGGGATTGAAATCCATCATAGGTTTCCACCTCCAGACCCTTACACAAGCAAGCTGTCTGCTGGTTCAGCACCGTGTGAAACATTGCCACGATTCTGCTGTATGGGCTTTACCACAGGCTGTTTGCCACTGGTGTGTGTGGTGGCTTATGTGAAGGGCCTTTCCACACCTGCCCTGCTTTCTGCTCATTCCGGATGAAGATCATAAGTGTTAAAGAGTGGGAGAAGGTGCAGGGTGCAGCCATTAATTACCAGGAGGGTATGACTCCTGTGTCAGCTCAGCCTTGCTGGGTGTGGTAAAGTATAGAAACACAGTAAGATCATAAGACATCCCTAGTCTGTCAGATCCTCTATGTTTAAAAAATGTGGGAGTGGAGACAAAGGATATTTTCAGAAAGCATCTGCTGTAAACAAAATCATGCACATGCGTGTGACTGCATATAATAGATATACACAAATTATGAGAGTACTGCAAAACTGCCTGGATTTTGTCCGTAGATATATATGGAGACCACTTTCACAGTCTGCATGTGCAGACATACGCACATTTAAATACGTTATGCAACAGCATGAGATCTTTTTTGATGCTCAGTACTTTCCTGATCTTCAGTAGCTTTTTCACACAGAAATGGTGCCAAAAATATGAGAATTTGTTGTAAAAAATTATGTCCCTAAGTAGCGTTATTGTACAGGTGCTCTTAACGCCTTGATGTGCAAACAAGCCTTATGAATAGGAACTAGAATTGCTGTATCTGGACAAATATTTTGCACTAGTTACAATATACTTCCTTAAATACTATGATTTTTCAGAATGTAAGTGATTATAGCCTTCTTCTCTCTACTTAGGCATACCTATGCAAGTAGACAACATTCTGAATGTTTTCTGGGTTAAGAAAAAAACACTATGGAATTAGAACCTCTTGAATTTGAAAACTATTTGAGTAATGGTCTATGCCATTTTTTTTTATTATTTTTTTTTTTGGTCCAGGCACAATACTTTCCTGTGTTTCCCACATCGGTTTGCCATTGCCACCAACTCTTCAGAGAAATTTCAAATACAGTAAAAAATAAAATGCAATAATGAAAGCACTTGAAGGCATGAGTAAGATAAGACTCTATAGTAGTATAGCCATATATTGGACTTTTGAAATACCTCATTGTCCTTAGCTTCTGTAAGTTGACAGTGGTCTCTGTGTACACTGAATGTTATAAGGAGCTACCTGACTCTGAGAAATAGCTCTGACAAAACCAAACTGCAATATTTTACTCAAAATCAGTTCTTTTGATGTACACACTCTGTCTCTCTGGTAATGAAGCAGAGGTTTTCAAGCTTCTTTTGTTTTCATAAACTCTCTAGATGTTTTTCAGTGAAGGTACTCCATACCAAAATGTAGAACAGGTTCTTTTTTTCCTTAGTTGTATTTCACAAAGGACTTCACCAGTGTGATCAGCCCAGTACAGAAACTCTGACTCACTCTGAAATGAGCATCAAGAACCAAATCCCTTCAACCTTGAATGGATTTGTACCTAAATATGAAGCTCATAAGTAGCATCTGCCTTTAGCAAGAGCTGAAATCTTTCAGTTCTGCAGCTTGCGCTGTGCCCATTCCGCGAGAGAACCAGAAAAGAAGGCCGGGTTATTCTGCAATTCTGGATCTGGGCTCCATTAAAATTATGAGTGATCAATACCCAGTCTGGGCTCCATTAAAATTATGAGTGACCAACACCCAAACTCTGCCTTTTTTCCCCTGAAATTCATAGAAGATCGAGAATGACTTAAATGTGAATTTCTGCTCAAGCCAGGTAGCGTTAAAAAGTGCATAATGAATTAAAAGGTAACATGGACTGAGAATTGTTGATTTACTTGTAAAATTAATGCAGGTTCAAAGTTTCTGTGTTAGTCAAAGAGCCCCAAATGGGACTTACGGTAACAACTATAGCTTATTTTCCTCTTTTCCTTTTCAAATGTTGATGTCAAATCATTGAAAGATGAAAATTAGTTCATTGCATTTTTACCGTAGCTGTGCAAAGAAAGAGGGAGAAATTGTCTTTGAATCAGTAGTCTTAAATTTGCCGCATTTGAATCATTCTGATCTGCTATATGTGAGTTTTCAGGGAGACCTGTATTTTTGGGGCGATCTGCTGTATGTCGTAGTGGTACAGAAGCTGCTTTCACAATGCAGCAGCATCCAGGTGTCTTTGGCAAAGTCCAGGTACTAACAGTTCAATTCCACTCTTCTGTCATAAATGTTCTATAAACCATTTTTTAAAAGTCATAATTTTAAAATCTTTTTGTCTGATGCAGCAAAGTCAATTTATGCTGTTTATGGTCTGACAGGTTAATTTTTATTTCTTGAAGAAAAATATATATTCAAATCCTAAACTCAGTCTTGAGTTATACAATTGTTAAAAAGCCCCAGAAATTAGCAAGCGGCTTTTAGAAATGTTTAACTTAAAAAAAGCCAGGAAGGTTTCAGTTGGTTTTTTTTAACATCTTTTTAAAAAAATTATATTCCCTCAAAACGAGACCTTTGTGCCAAGTTTTATTCTGGAGCACAGCTTTACAGCTGAGCTAAAACCCCCTATAATGGGCGAAAAGTGACAGACCCTTAACTATAGAAGCATGAACAGCGCTGCTATAATTCCTGGGTGAACTTTGTCCCTGGATGTGTGTTTTTGGAGTGTGCCGGGGTGACATTCAGCCTCTACATTCATTTTTATGATAATTCAGAGTAAATTGTGGTGCAATAAACTCTTCAAGCCTGTCTTTCTTGTGAAAGCCATGAATCAATCAGCTGCAGGCTTTTTTGGGTCTTTTCAATGTATAGTGATCATTTAGATTTGACATGCATTGTGAGACCTTGGCTTAGCTCCTCTCTATGGTCTGTCATTAATTCCAGCCTTTACTGTTCTGAAGTACAGTGAAGGATGACTGAGAAATCATTGCCCCTCTTCAGCTCTGTTATTGCACAAAATAGCAGCGCAATAATTTTTTGTCAATGTTTTACTCTAAAAGCTTTCTACATCAGTTTTGAAAAGGAAGCAATAAAGCCCATTCAATGGTATGAATAAAAATCCTTTGAGGTTTAGGCGCAGGGCTGCTTTTCTTCAGCTGGTAATCAAATTGGAGCTAAAATGAAATTGAGTTTTCTTATGAAAATAGCCTTTGTTGCTGGGAAGGCTGGTAATTCATAAACAATAACCTGCTCTTTTGTGTGGATAATAATATATTCATGTTCTTTCAATAGGGTAAAAGCCAGACCTAGTGCATTATGGTACAGTAAAAATAGCAGAAGGAGCTTGCTGGAATAATCTTGAAGAAGAAATGTAGCATTCGGTGACTTAAGCTTTCAGCTCCCATCTGAAATTGTACTTTGCTTTTATTTGCGAGCCGGGCTTTAGTTGTTGATTTGTTGCTGCTATACAATATTTGGTTAATTGTGGAAGATCTCAAGCTGTGCTCATCACTGCTCCTGCGAAGGCTGCTGCCAGCTGCTAGAAACAGAGCCTGCTGCTACAGGATGTACACTATTCACAGGAGCAGCCTCTCAGCGCTGATTATCACTGAAGAGTTCCCTGCTCTCCATCACTCTGCGCCCTGCACGCAACCGGACTGCCGAGCACAGGGAGGTAGGCTGCCTGCCCTCGCTTTGGGGCAGGGTTAAAGGCGTGCGGCTGGGCTGCGGAGAGTGCGGTGGGCGAACTTGGCTGGGGATTTTCCAAGCGCTGGTGGGGAAACAGGCTCCCAGCCCCCTGGGAGGACGGTGTGGGCTCAGTCACTTTGGAGCTGAGCAGGGGCTGGAGGAAAACGAGAGGGGCAAAGAGTGAAGGTTTCCAAGAGCACCATGAGGTACATTTGGAAACGTTGCCTCAGGCTTCGGTGTTTTGGGTTTTTTCTAACTAGCTGGGCGATCCTTTGGATGTTTGATCCAGAATTGGTGCTTGTTGGCATTTTGGGGAGTACCTTGTTGTCACATCTGTGTTTTGTGACTCGATGCTAAAGGTCTTGGTATGGGTGGAGGATGTTGCTCAAATAGGTTGTAAGAGCAAAGGCAAGAGGTTGGCAGAAAACTCTGGGAGTGTGATCTGTCTGCAGTGATTCTTTTTCTTTGCCTCAGCCTGCGGGGAGTAGAGGGTAAACTTCAGTTTGAGTACCTGAAATTACCTCCCTCCCCCTCCTCTCCACCAGTGTATGCTTTTAAATTGTTGATAGCCTTGGTAGTCTTGAACGATGAGTGGTGATTAAAAAAATTGCATGTAGACACAGGCATGCAAAAATGATTTGGGGTCTGTTTATGTGTAAGATGCAGACTTGATCAGTCTAAACAACACTGAGGTGAGAGATTCCGTCAGGACTTAGCTTAATTTTGACTAGTGTCCCTGCGTGGATGGCAGGAGTAATACTAAAACCACTCATCAGAGTGCCCAGGGAGATGCAGCGTGAGACATGGTAGCAGGTCAAAACTGTGCCATTACTTGTGGATTTCTGTGGCAGGGAGGACTAGAGGATGGATCGTGCCTTGGTGACAGATCGGAAGCAGCTTTGCACAGGGCTTTCCTACAGTGAAAGAGTTAGTAATCCAGACTCTGCAAACCTCACTGCTTTTAGCCAAAATAAGGAATGAATTCATACCAGTTGTATTATTGTTCTCATAAACTTTCCCAAGGCTTCAGAAAAGTTTTCAGAAAACCAAACCAGAACATACCCTAGGCAGATATAAAGTAAACAAGAGTGTAAAGTGCACAGAATTACAGTGGGGATTATTTTCTAGAGTAACATTGAAGTTAAATCTGTACCATGTGCAAGGCTGTCTTGAGGCAGTTGCAGAGGTTTTTATTCATTTTTAACAGTAAAATTACATGCTTAACAAAAGGAACTTTTAAAGGCACAGTGGTAACTGACAGTCAAAGCAATATATGTCATTATCCAATTAGTACACACAAGTGTGTTTTTATTATTCACTTAACATACCTCTGTGTTTGGCTCTCAGAAACACAGTGTTTTATTTCTCAAAATGTTTTGAGATTGATATGCGTTTTATTGCTGTAATTGGAGTAATATTTCCACACATTACATGGATTTATATCTTTGTTGCTCATTGAATTACCTCTGTTTAGAAGAAAATGTCTAAAATGAAAAAAAAATTTTGTGGATAAATGCTGGTTAGAGAAAATGTAGCATGCACTCAACTCCAGTTTCCTTCACAGCTGGAAAATCTGTTCTATATAGCATCCAAAGTTGAACTGAAATAAATAACATTGCTTGTGTTTCAAAGAGTGATAACACAATGAAATTTTCAAGCGCGTTTAAATGAAATGTGTGTTGTCGTTTTTTGTTACTTGCTAATAGGAGAGCATACAGTCTATTCAATAGAACCGCCCTTTTTGTTTTGTTGGAAATTAAACTATCTAGCAATGAGTTGTTGGCATTTGTTTCATTGGAAGACTAGTTAACTAGCAGATGTGGTGATGATTTTAGCTTTTCAATTACAGGCTTAGCAGAGTTGCAGGACATTGTATTACCAGAGTTCTTTAGGAGCAAACATTTCAGTTGTAGTTGGACAGTGCTGATATCTTAGCATCAAATAAGTCAAATAAGTATAAGAAGTTTTCCAAATAATCTATGCTGTCTACAGCTTTAGGAATGACAGTTTTGTTTCTCTTGCTGTATTTAAATAAGATTTAGTGAATGTGTTTGAAGTGGAGTATGTTTCCTAATGTTTCTGATGCTGGATTCACCTTTGTCATGGAAATGCATGCTTTGTTCTGGGATTCATGCAGAAAGGATGCTTCACTTAGGTATACCCTGCTCAAATGAAGCTCTGGTATGTGCATAAACCTCCATGAAAACAAACTCAGTTTTTAAATTTCACTAGTGCAAGATTTTTCCCATACTGATAGCACTGGAGTGAGACAGTTGTATCCTAAAGAAAGTATAAGCTTTCCATGAAAGAACTGATAACGCATCTCACGCCCAAGTACTGTTCTGTTATTTGGCAGTATTATGAATAATAATATTAGGAATAATTACCTAGCAGTGAATCACTCTAAGATCTCCAAAGTAATTTCTTAGTGTCTGTTTTAGGCTATAATATAAATAAATATGATGCTTACCAATGTTAACTTTATGTACCACTGTAACTCAGAGAAGCGGTTATTTTCAATTGCAATTATCATTTGTAAGTTGGCAAAGGAACACATTTCCAGTCTAAGCAGTCAGAAATTACATACTACTTATTACAACACACAAATTAAAGTCATCCACTGTTGACAAAGTTGGTTGAACGACGGACTCTGTATTTGCCTTGAAATTTTAAGTATCTGCTGATGCTGGAGCATAAATTCTTTAATGAGTATGGATTTCCCTACAGATATAAGGCAGAAGAGCTGATCATAATTATTTTGCAATAAAAAGCCAGTTCTAAACACTGCAGACAATAAGGTCATTGAAAGCAGTCAAATCTTATAGTCAAAAAAATATTGATATATTCAGGTTTGGCATGTTGTACCTCATGAATGCATCCTACCACTGGATTTAAAAAAAAACCCAAACAAAACTGACCTTTATGATAAGAAGTTAAACAAGATGAATTAAGATCAAGTTTAGTCAAAATGGGATAACTTTAAAATGTATTTTTACACATTCACGTTCTCTGTACTAACTGTATTTAAATTTTTCAGCTTTGCTTTTCAAGTAGTTTGTGGTCACCTTGGCTGGATTTGCATCTAGTTGTTTTTTTAAAGAAGAGCATTCAGTAAAAGCATATCTTGATAACTTATTTATATTAGAACTTTAGTTTTAGAATACATCTGACACCAGGCTGATCTGATAGGCTTTTAAACATGTAAAAATAATACTTAAGAAAAATATATTAAAAGATTCTTATCAAGAATGATAATAATGAAGATCATAAATTGCAACCCATACCATGGGTTGCACTCTACAGCCTGTAGAGTGCTGTTTCAGAGACCTTCCTGCTTTTACTTTTCTGAACCTTACGTTGGCTTAAACTTCATAGATTTTAGTTAAATGTTGTACTTTATGTAAATTGCAGAGATTAGAGTTCAGAGCATTATGAAATTTCAATAATGTCTATCTCTACTTCAGTCCTTGAAAACTAACAGCTTTTTTATGAGTGCCTTTTTATTTTCTACTAAAATACAAGGTTAGCAGATTTCAGTTTCTCTTGACTTCTCAGCTTCCAATGCACTCTGCCTTATCGGCGTGCTTGAATCCACATGGTGCATATAAAATGAAAATCTTCAAGTATTTTTATGAAGACATCCAGGAAGAGCTCTGTAAACAGGGCTTTGCTTTCCAATATTCCAGCTTTGAATTGTCAGCTGTTATAAACACACTCTTGCTTTCTCGTTCTGAAATATGGCCAGAAAAAAGAGCAGATCTCTAATGTGTGTGGTGCCTTCTTAATGTAGCTATTAGAATATCAGTATTTTGCTTTGAAATGGGAATCTTCTACTTTATGAGAGCTGGCCCCTCAAGTTTTCTCAGTGCATGTGATGCCGTGAAGGTAATAGGATTTTACAGTGTAGTTCAGCTCATTTAACTGAGACCGTACTTAGAGAGAATTGAAACAGCATCTTTCTGCTTTGAGGCTCTCAAGTGCAGTACAAATAAGTTGATGAAAGTAAAATAATCTGCTGGCAGTTGGGTGACTTGAGGGGCTTCAGGAGTTGAAAGAGTGTAGGAGTCCCACTTTAGTAGCCTTTAGGGGTTCAAAATGGGCTGGAAATAAGCAGAGGAAAATCAACTAAACAGTGAGTTTAAGCAAAATTCCTCCAATTTGCTGACACAAATGGGAAGCCAAGATCCTAACGCTCCACTGCCTAGTACTTTGCACTTTCTCTGGTGATTTCAGAAAGCAGGTAAAAAATGAAAGCTGACACGGCAGCTGCATTGCAATTCAAAGGCCAGGGCATCCCCCAGGTTAGGTTATAAGATTGGAGTGGGAGTGCAGGAAACATTGGCTGGGCACAGGAGGTTTCTGGGATCACAGGCAATCCCACAAAACTAGTGGGGTAAATACAATAAAAAGCACCTGCTGCAACTGGAGGGAGTTTTAAGTCACTTTGCACAGCTGTGAAGAATTAGGCTCAGATATTTAAGGAAGTAAATTCTTGATCAAATGATCTCTCAAAATATTTCCGGCATCATCTCTGATGCCACCAGCCAGAGAGAATGCATGTTGTAAAATCAGACCAATAGTTATTGAGTATATTGAGTATGGACATAGAGGAGGAAATAGAAATTGGCAGTTCTTTGGAAACTGGAGAAGACTCCCACACAGCATCAAACAGTCTTTTTTTTTTTTTTGCTTCTTTTACTCGTGCCTTTGTAATAGTGTTTTTATCTTCCTTTTTTTTTCCATCCATGACATATTTTTCCCTCACTGGTTTTCTTACCTCACTGCAAAATAATTTAATATTCTCTTAATTTTAGATTATCGTAGTTTATTTTAGCTAATCATCACTGGTTCTCATTTTCCCAGAGTATTCCCTCACTTAGAAATCTTTGTAACTAATTTGAAATCAGATCTATGCCAGCGTAAAAGTACTGGGACACACTGGGAAATCAGGTCTACTCTCAGAGGTAAAATGCTAGCTTTGTAAAAGTTTTACAGGTCAGCCTTTTATTGTCAAATGTAAAAGCATTGAAGTTGAACAGCTCTTCTGTTTTGCTCCCTAAGCCAGCCATGTTCGCTGGCATTAAGGTAGTCTATAAAAAAATCATGTTCCCACTGCCACACCAAAGCCAGTGAAATAGCAGCTGTCACAGAATAATTGGAGTAAAAAGTAACTTATACATCCACAACATAGTACCATAGCAAAAAGAAAACTTTTAAGGGCAATCATCATTCAAAGTGTTATGGGTAACCATCTTCATGGTCTACTCTTGATAGTATGTGTGAAGTTTTAAAGTCATCCTCAGACATTTTTACAGCCTTTTTCTATACACTGCTTACACTGAAGAAAGAACACAGCTTATACTTCTACCAGACAGAACAGATACCAAGCTTACAGAGAGTTACAAAAATGTAATTTCAGTCTCCTTGGGAAATGGAACGTTCAGCTGCAAAACACTTCTAAAGGACATCAAATGCTTCATATCACATAGCAGCTAGTAAAACATGTCCTGATTTGTCTTTTTGAGAGCTCACCTCTAACGTCTCTTTGGAGCTGGTCTTCACCTTTCATCAGGGCCTTTCACGGAAGTGTTTAACCATATTGGAAATGTGAAAATGTTGCTTTTGAACCATATTGGGAATGTGACATTACATTGCTTATACTGAGAATTTTTAACCAAAACCTATACAAACATGCCAATAAATGTCAAAGGATAAAATGGCAATGGACTCTTCACTTGTTTTGTTAGGCTGTATTGGAAATATGTAAAATAGATAATGGACTACTGATTAACAGCTGACTCCGTAAGTTAATCTAACAGTACTGAAGCCATTAAAATTACTGTGATGCGTTTTTAAAATGGATTGAATTGTTTTAGCAGGTCTTGAAACCAGAACAGTAATTTGAATGAAACTCTACTGCCTCTTAAATAAAGCATTGCAACACTTAGAATCAGCTAATACTCTGCTTAGTCTAACAGAATAAGAGTATGAGAGTTGAGTAACTCAGAGATGTGCATCAGAGATTTTGACATTGCAGGCCAGCATCCTTGTTAATCTTGACGTCTGAGTACAAATGTCCTGGGTTGACTGGATATAGAAGAAGGTCCTGCTGATACAGATCTCTAATCTAGTGAGAAACTTGTTTTTTAAGTTTTGGTTCGGTGAGACCAACTTTTGTCTTCTATTGAATGTGGAAGCACATTTTGCTGAAGGTGCTTTCTCAATATCTCAACACTGATCTAATCCCGAACAGACCAGCACTTTTGTGGTACTAAGTAGAAAAAACATCTAACTTTGTAAGTGTCTGAATCTTTGTCCTCCTGAAAAACTGTGTTTGAAAGTCAACTTTTTGATGCCAACCCACTTGAGAGTAGCAGCAGTACATCACCTTATAGAAATTCTGTCCAGTTAGGTATTTGTAGTGAGGCTTGTATGAGTAGGAGAAATAAGGCATTGATCCTCTTTCAGTATGCTTCTCAAAACTGAATACAGAGTTTAGAAAGATAAACTTGCAGTTGTTTTTAAAGCTAAAACCAAAGTATTTAATGTAGTAAGGAAGCTTACTATTTGCAACACTGAATTCACATTGTCCCTAAAGATCAAGCCTTTGTGTATATAAAGGCTGCCTTGGATGGCAGCACAGCAAAAGGAAAAATATTGTTCAAAGCAGCAAAAAATCTTTAAGCTGCAAGAGTCTGTGGTTTCAACATAATGGCCTGTCTAAAAGTAGGGGTGTAGCTGTGTACAGAGAGCCTGAACTAGAGTTCATCACATATGGTGATTAAAGGCTGCTAACAGCTCCATCCAGAAGCCACTGTAGAACCTGGCAATGCTATACACCCTGTGAACTTTTACAAACTTCCTCTCATATTCTGAGAACAGGTCTTTTCTCGGGCATTGCATATCACTGTATTACGTGTGGACGTGCTCTGTGTTTCTAAAGGTTGTCTCTACCTGCGGGAGTCAAACCTGCTCAAGCAAAGTCAGTCACTCTTTGTTATGTTATTCATCATGTCAACATGTGACAGTCAGTGCAGACGTGGGCAGGTAATCGGTGACATCACTGCACAATGTGTGACTTAGATCTAGTACTGGAAGGGATAAGGAAATTCCAAACTGTCACTGAAGAAAGCATGAACGACAGTTTGGGCTTTATAACACCAGGAGGGGATGTGTCAGCTCTGTAAGAGATTAGCGGTGTTCACTTTCCACAGAGCTGGGAAAGGGTGGCAGTTGTTGCACAAAGCTGACTGAGAATTAAATCCTTGTGCTGGTGGATTTATCTCTGAAGAGAGCATTAAGCTTGTTGTTTGGAAGGATGGATCTAATTGTATCTTTTGTGTTGTAAAAATATATGTGAATCTAAATCCTATGAGCTCTTTTCCTTTTTCATTTTGAGAAAGTCACCAGTGACTATTTTCCTGGATAATGTTGACAAACAGAAATGCTTTGAGACTAACTGTTCAGAAGGGATAGCCCATGGCACAGCCATACGTGGTAATACTTTAACAGCTGCTCTCATTCCAGACTGAATATGACTTAGAAACCTAAAGATAGAGAGATATTTATTCAGCTACAAAGCTCTAGCACCAGTCATGTGCTGTAGCAATTCTGTTATCTGGAAACTACATTTCTATCCTGAATGTCCAAGGGACATTACATTTCTCATAATTTTCATTCCACAAGAGGGAGAAATATCTGTCAGCTTCATACAATAATGTTTTTCTCAGTAGATGAGGGGCTAATGTCCTATGTTTTGTTGAAGCTGGTTATCAAAAGCAGCAAGGAGGGCTTGCCAGCTCTCTTTGGTAGTGTGTCACGTGGATGCTGACCTTGTGTGGCGGTAGCATTGCATCATCTTTTGTGTTAGGGCTGGCTAGAGGAGACTGGCTGCACAGGAGGGAGGATGATGCACACATGAGTTGGGCAAAACACTGTGGTGGTCTCTGATCCTCACTAGCACCCTCCTCATATAGGAGCTGCCTTGTGACACAGGGAGGAAAACTAATGCTCATCTCCATTGTAATGGATGAAGAGAATAAAATACTCTCAAGGCTTACTTCTTTTTAAGACTGAGAAAAAAAGAGAGGAAATCACTGAGTGTCTCTCTCTACCTGCTTGACTTTGACTCTGGGGAAAGGAAAAGACATCAGCAATTGGTCAAAAAGGAAGCAATCCCCTCTCTAAATAAGGATGTCTCCTCCTTTTCCCTTGTTCTCTCTTCTACCTGCTGACAAGGAAGTCTGGGGATCCTTTAAGCTCCACAGAGCTTTTTTTTTTTAGCAAAGGAAGAGGACAAATCTTTGCATTGTTTTCCTTTCCTTTATATCCAGCTAAGTCTTTCAAGGCTCTTAGGTCGTCGACAGTCTTACGTCAGTCTGAACTCGTACTGTGTCATCTCTCACCTGCTAGGACGGTGCTGTGGTCTGGGGCTCTGCAGCCATACCGGTAGAGCATTCTAAGCTTCTTAGACATATTTATGGACAGAACTTTTGGAATGTCTTCAGCTGTTCATTGATAGCAAGAAGAAGGCTTTTCCATGTTACTGACTCAGACTCTTAAGAAAGATGGAACTCTGCAAAAGCTGGTTCCTGACTTGTACAAGACCATGAATCTGCGAAGTACCAGGTTTAGGATGTTTAGCTTACTGACCTGATACAAAGGCCCTTGTTTCAGTGCAGTTACAAGTTAAGCACGCTTACTTTGGGCTCGTATTAAGACACCATTAAGGTTGAAGCACGATTTAGTAATTTAAGGAAACACTAAGCAGATTTCAGAAGATGCATCTGCTAGATCTGCTGGCACATGGGGCTTTGAAATGAGTTCAAATATGAAAGGTGTTATATTAAATCAGCTAATACTCGTTTGAGTGAACAAAGCAACTGAATGGCTTATCTGCAGAAAGTTTAACAGGGAAGTTTTTTGTGCTGTGACATCTATCAGAAATAGAGCACTTAGGGAAAATCTCTAAATTACTAACCCTACAACACTTTCTTTAAGCATGCTTTTCACAAATGATGTGTCTAAGCATCAGAAGCATCTTTGGGTTTCTGCCAAGCTGCCCAGCAGGAACACCACATGGCCCGTAGCAGCAATAGCAAAGTTATGTTCTCCTCATATGCTTATTTTCACTTTTTAGTAACTGATTCATATTATTCCCTAAACACTGTGAAGAAATAAATACAGATGAGGATGAATTTAGTGTCAAGCGGTCAACTTGCTGGTAATGCCAGTAAAATCACTGTGCTCATTTAAAGCTCATGAGCATAGGAGAGATTATGAATCGGTGTGTGAGTATTTCTGGATTTCAGCACCTATACGCATTTATGTGATATGCTCAAGGTACAGGCATGGTCTCCCATGCCTTGTTTCCTGCCAGTCTTCTTGTTTGTTACTGGTTGCTGATAGATGTTTCCTTTCCTGACTTTGGGGTACTGTGCTACCACATGGCCTGTGAAGCATCTGTGAGTACTTACTCTGTAATCAACATGAAATATGTGTTGTGAGCTGAGAAACTTATTTAAGATACCTAAGAAAGACAAGACTAAATGCTTAAAATTGTTTTTTCAGGTGGTAGTTTTGCTATTGGTCTTAACAGAAGGATGTAAATGAACTATCGTAACTGAAGCATCACATCCTTAGAGATGTTTCATGTTATGCCAGTAACTTCCTTTTTGCTTTATTGAGGAATAAAATCTGTTCACCTGTCTTCATTGATTAGTGTGCTTCTGTCAACGAAAAATGTTTTCTCCAATGAGCCTTGTATCTTTCTGTAATCAAAAATACCTGAAGCAAACAGCTAAAGGGCATAAACACATGTATCTCCTTGCTTGCTCTTGATTGGCGCTGGATACTCTGGTGACTTTACTCTAGAGGAGAAAAAATGACTTCCATCAGCTTTATTCTGAGAACACTTTCACAAGGTGTAGCTATCTATTCTTCCATACACTGAGGGTAAGTAGTATTGCCATGATTTCGCATATATTAGTCAGATGAGGGTAACTTTTCAATCGTATGTCTATGAAATACATGTAATAAAACCCAATAGCAGTTGGAAGCAATTACCAGTGTCTTGTGAATGGAGGTGTGTAGCAACTGACGGTAGGAATATTCCTGAAATATTCTTTTCATCAAGTCAGTGTAAGATTAAACAAAATAAACCAAGTCAGTGTAAGATTAAACAAAATAAACCATATGACATATGTATATGATAAACAGTAATAGCTTAATAGATGTTCTAATTAGTGAGAGTCAATTTATTAAAATAATTAGTAATTGTAACTTATTAGTTGCAAAGATACTACTTTGGGAAGTATAGGTATCCCATACTCTGTTGTAATTATTAAATAAAGGTAATATCCACATTATCTGAAAGATAGCACCATAAAAAAATAATTGAGGAATAAGTGAAACTCTCTCCTTTGGGGTCTTTGCATCTTTTGATCTATATTTATAAACTTCACCATTTGATTACAGCAGGAGCAGCAATTAAAAAAAAAAACAAACAAAACAACACAGAATTTCATTTCTTATGCCTGAATGTTTCATGAACATTTGAAAATGCAGTGTGAACATGTTCTGTAAATGGATTTTTGACAGTGTTATCTCAACAGTTTG
The DNA here is from genome assembly GCA_013396935.1 of Baryphthengus martii. NCBI lineage: Eukaryota > Metazoa > Chordata > Aves > Coraciiformes > Momotidae > Baryphthengus > Baryphthengus martii. Next base: position 246,189 of record VWZK01013271.1, read on the forward strand.
AGTAGTTGTGTAGTATGCTGTTACTTTGTTCTACAGTTGTTAGAAAACTTGGGTTTAAGGTTGTTGGCAAATTTTTAAGTCATTTCACATATACGATAGAGTTTGTGTACAGATTATCTTTGCTTAAAAATAGGGTTCTACTCTGATTTTGATAAGAAAGGAAAATTACTACTTGTAACATCTGCTCTCTACCTTTGCATGGTAGTTCATTTATTTTTGGTTTTGACTGACACAAAGAGCAGTTTTTAAAATTTAGGAGATGACTTGTAAAAACCACCCACTTACACAGCCAGTATTAATTTTAAAATGGAAATGACTTAATTGTTTGTCATAATTATTTTTGCAGTAGCAAAGAGAATGAATTCATTAGGCACATTAGACTTCAATTCTGCAAACATTTTGTTTGGTTTGCAGCCCATGAAGATCACAATGAGTGATGACTTCTCTTTTTACAGCACAGGAACCTGTTTGCAAGCCTGAGGCTTAATTGCCCGTTCTAAAATCTTAGCTGAAGGTAGCAGAAAGTTTGCCCACTGAGGACTGATGAAAGGGAGCTTTCTTTTCCTTCATAAGTTTTTTTCTTGGGGGTTTGTTTTTTTTTTCTCTGCACATGCAGTGTGTTGTAGAGATTAATAAGCCATTCATAGATTTCTCTAAGGTACCAGTTACTCTTTTCTAAGTAAGGTTTCTCTCAATCATTCTTACAGGGAAGTCTTCTTTCCATGGTACCACATGAAGCAGAGTTCACCTAGAAGCAAAATCACTGCTTCCAGATGCAAAGGGTTTTCAATATTCGGCGTCGCAGATGAAATTGCATGAGCCCATAAGCCTTTATCCCTTGCTAGGGCTAATGCAGGGGCAAATGCTATGAAGAAGCCCAAGACTCTTCAGTAACAAATGGCAAATGCCAGGCAATCACAATCAGAGTGACACTTACTCCTAATATGGGGTTACTAATGAAAATTGAGACTCAAACTGATGAGTGTAAATTATCATAAGTATTTCATAGAAATGTTGTAGATGTTAACTGAAATATTTTAAAGGAATATAATTAGAAAGCATAATCAAACCAGCTCATTTTATGGGTTATAACAATATTTATGTTTTTCATTTTGTGTTTAATAGAGCAAGTTTGAAAGTTGATGAATAGGGAGTTGAGCATCCAGTACAGAACTGCTTTGCACCTCTATGAATTAAATTTTAATAACATTCACATAAAAAGTTGGGAAAATCGTGCTGCCGAGACTGTCCAGTCAGTTGCTGAAGTGTCTGGGAAGACCTGTACTAGGGCAGGTACTGTTTTTTTCTGTGGTTAGACAACTGATTTTAGAGTTTGTGAAGAGTCATAGGGTGGTTTTAGTAAGAAAAGAAGCTTGAAACCACTGCGTGGTGATGAAGGAGGAGGTTTTATGTAGCATACTTTATTGTAAAGCTGTTCCCCTGGTGTTAACCGCTGTTCCTTTTAGCTTTCCACAGCTTTTTATAGTGTTGGAAGACTGTTTCACCTGCTTTCAGGTTGAAGTAAGGCTCTACTGTATTTTCTGCCTTATTCTTTCAAGAAGTGTGAAATGTCCTCTCCATTCCTGAGTTTTCAAGCTTAACTTTTCAGAGGCATCTAGGACCTCACTTTTTATTTTCTACTTTGTTGTCTGCTTCTCTGGTAGACTTGTCAGAGTAATTGACTAGAATTTGGTCTTGGAGAATATTGATTGCACAGGAGCAGACTGTATGGAAAACGAGGAAAAAATAACATGCAAGCAGTGTAGTTCTGTTTCTGAGACATCAAAATAAAGCTGAAGATGGAAGGCTATGCTGAGATGCCATCCTTGTTCCCAGAGCTGGAAGAGCTTGGACAGTATGTTATTTAATGCCCTAAATTCTATATGCTTTGAAGGCATGTCACAATGAGTCCGTCTATGCACTTTGGTAATAATTGAGTTGAATGTTTGATGTTGAGGACTCTCTGAAAAGCAGTTCGGTTAGCAAGACAGACAAATGGCAGGCGGGTGGTAGAATGGGAATCCAAGATGTGAGAAGGCTAGCGTAGTAACTAAGTGTGTAGTGATGCAAAAAGTCCTCATGTGACAGAGTGTCGAGGGACATGGTTTAGTGGTGTTGATAGGGCTAGAAAAAGGTTGGACTTGATGATCTTGAAGGTCTCTTCCAGCCAAAAATGTTCTATGTTCTATTCTATGAACTGTATGAGCATGGGGACAACAGATTTATTATCTAGATAGGCTAGGAGAGCTCAGCAAACTAGGAATAAAGTTTGACCTGATGGAATGTGAAATACAGTAGAAAGGCAGCTTGACACTGTAATGCTTAAACCATTATGGCTCGCTTCTATCCCATGCCCAGCTTCGCAGTGGAATAGTGAAATTTGCAAGGATTATTTAGACCTTCAGAGGTCAATGGAGTTCTCTTTCCTTTTCATTTCTGATGCTGTCTGGTTTTCAGAGAGAAGTTTGTTTATCAATGCAATGCTAATGTCGATTTGAGGTAAGAAGCCTTAGAAATCTCTCCATAGCTGAAATATTGTCATTTGTATTTGAGGAAATGCCTGATGTAGTGCTGTGTTCAGCCTCCCCTCATGCGGCAGACGATTCAAGACCTTCATCATCTTTGTGACACTTTTTCTTATTGACTCCAGTAAGTCCATGTCCTTCTTGCACCGAGGGTCTCAGCACCGGACTCAGCACTCTATATGTTTTTCACTAGTGTGAGGTAGAGGGGAAGGATCAGCTCCCATTACTGGCTGCCAACCTTTCCCTAACACAGCACAAATGTGTATATTTTCTTGTTTCCAGAATATTCCAGCGGCCAAAATATTTTAATCACTCCAGCAAATTAATACTTTAAAAGCTCTTGTGTTCTGCTGCCGCTCCAGGTGCATACAGCTACACAAGCCTGTGTACACATACTGTTTAGTGTCAGGCAGAAGTATTGTAATGAAGCAAATGTAGTGTAGAGCTTGTACTGGAAAGTGTGCTAAAAGTAGAAAACTGATTATCTTTCCCTCTTATGCACAGTAAGGCACGAAAGCAGGCCATGTCAGTGTGTGACAGCTGCATCTTGCGTGTTATCTCAGACTCCTCTGTGTGGTAGAGAAGCCAGTGATTTTGATTTTCACTTTTCTGTGCTAATTATATGCCAGTGAAACTTCCAGGAAATCAATGGCATTACATGAGTACAAATCCCAGTACAGCAGATTGTTCTGTTGGCCCCTTAATTTCAATGGAAAGCATCCGTCAAGACTGAGGGGCTATAGTCAGTCTACCTGAATTTCTGAAATGAAGTCTTAGCAATTGTAACTAAATGTAAGGCTATGTCAAACACAAGGTGACATCAAAGCTGGTTATAGATTCACCAAAACATAGGTAACGGTCTGGCTGCCATAATGAGGCCGGATTTCTGAAAGAAAATGACTTTCAAGTAGATGTATGGTAAGACTGCCCTGCTGGGAAACTATGAAACAGGTCCAGTATTTACATGTGAAACAGGTCTTGACTCTGTCGACAGTGCTTTGCCACTTCTGATGAAAACCTAGAATAAGCAGCTAACATAATTCACAATCGTATGACAAAGAGCAGTATTTTGAAAGCAGGTTTGCAATGCTTTGAACTCTGAAAGCATACAGAACAAAGCAACTTTTAAAAAGAATCAGGCAAGACTCCTCTGTTGTTGCCATCATAAAGGTATGTTTGAAGCAGTTTCAGCCTTGCCTCTCAGACATTACAGGCTTTTATATCTCATTATAGATCTGAAGGTTTTTGAAAGACTTTGTGTTTTATCAAAATAAAATATACACAGTGGTCACAGGCACATAACAATATCCAAGTGACACTGAAAAGGAACTTGCTAGTGCTCCTCAGAGTCTATAAAATATTGAACGCCAAGATCACGGGACAGTAGCATTTTCTCAAAGTACAACAAGGGTAGCTATTGGCTTCCTGAGAGCATCCAATGGAGGATGCCCACTTGGGGAAAAAGAAAGGGGACAGGCACGAGGTTTGGACCCAACAAAGTGTGGTTGAAAGGCTTAAATGTGGTTTGGAGATCCATTGTGGATGTTGCTGTAGTCACGAGCAATCAAGAAGGCAGATCTTATCTCATTAAAAAAGTGAACTGCACATAACATGAAGAAACAGGAGAATTAAGTTGGAGTGAATGAGAGCATAGGATAACAGTTTTCCAGAAAAGCAGTTTTCAGCTCATATTTTCCTTGATGATGTCAGAAGGTTTTAAGGAGGAATTTGCTAGAGGTAGTGAGAGGTTAAAAAACCAACAAACAGAATGAGGACAGCTTGAAAAAGTGGGGAAATACTTCAGAAAGAAGCAAGAAAACTGTGTTGACACTGGCATTACTGGTAGGGGTAAGGCAAGGATCAGCAGTGTATTGGGGAGCTCTGTGTGGCGCCAGCCTTCGAGTAAGAGCTGGAGGAATGGATCACAGCGGTCAAGACGATGATTCTGAAGAATGGTCCTAATAACAGGGATGTGAATGGATTTAAAGAGGCCTGAGGTAGCATGTCAAGAGCAGGAAGGGGAAAATTCCTGGAAGCAGAACAAGAGCTAGTACAAAGCAGGAGGAAGAGACTTGAAGGTGCAGACAGTCACCAGATGCAAAGCTGTAGGGACCAAGCGAAGGCAGGCTTTGTCCAACTTTAAAATGATGCTGTGTCTGGATAGACAAGCAGCCCTTCAACTAAAAGCTTAGAAGGAAGACAGCCATGATGTTTACAAAGCAGCAGAGGGACTATAGAAGAGTTCAGGTGAGTTCATCAAAGACTGATAGGGCGGGAGGTGAATACACTTGTGCTCTTGTGCTAGTAACTCCAGTATTGCTAATGCGAAAGAGACAGAGGTACTCAGCGTTACTTGAAGTCAAGAGGCATTATGTTAGTAAAATGGAATTCGTGTTAACAAAGTAGGCCTATTAAATCACAAAACCTCGCTATTTCATGGTGTTAGGGCTGCTTTGGTTCATCAGAAATATAGATGAGGAACCTCACCGCACCACTGTGGCAAAGTTAAGTATTGCTTCTGGTATAAGTGAAAAAAATTACAGAAAGCAGCTTGGCACCTCAGCTGAGCAGAGCACTTGGAAAATGCACAAACGGTGAAGTAGACTCCTTGACTTCAGCGACACTGCTTTTTCTTAAAGTTGCATAGGGGTATAAGTGCCTTGCTGAATTGAGAGCCCAAGGGTATGGATTAGAACTTGTGTTTTCTTGGCTCTCTGCCTGAGCAAAATTGGTTATGCCACACCGATCCTGAAACACAACTTCTGTTTATATTATTTGCAGAGTGCTGTGGGGAAATGAAAGCTGCTAAGGCATAATTTTATTTGTGCGCTTTGAAATTTTATATTATAATGTATTTCTTGTTGCACTGTAATGAAGTTCTGATTTCCATATTAAAATTAATAAAATGAAAATAACATGAATGCAATATTCCTGCTGAATACACATTGACTAGAGAATGTTTTCATATTATTCCACAGACGTATTCATGACTGCTGATTTACTGTGTCTTGAGAGGGCTGCAGGTCCAAAGAACATTTAATCATTCACATTTTGCTTCCCTAGTTATAATAGAATTCATACACAGTCCACACCTGAATATCACTTTTAAACTGAGTGGTAATAGAATAAGTTCCATTGTAGTGATGTCTAAGCGTTTGTAGACTGTGGTCAGCCTATAACAGTGTGTTTATGAAAGCAACAGCACTTGCTAGAGAGAAATAATCTGCTAAAGTAGAGCTCATATTTCATAACTAACAATGCTTTGTTTTATCACGGATATTGGGCAGAGAACAAGAACGTCACAGCTTCGGTCTGGGTTTGGGTAAGTATATCAAATTCATTCAGCTGTGCCTGTATTATTTGGACCTCTCGATTTCTCAAAGACTGAATAGTTTGCAATAAATAATATCAGTGCTCTGTAAGACTTGGCAAACATGAGTTTTACGTTCAGAAAGGTGGTATATTTGAATGTTATGGTTGTCTATAATGATTGTTTTTTCCTGATGAAGGGTCATCAGGGATCTTTACATCCATGCAAAGGTGTCATCACTTTCATTATAGTAACAATGTAATATTCCAGAGAGCTCTTTGCTCAGTGTCCAACTACATAGGAAGCAGAGCAGCGGGAGGAACATGAGTGTCTGTACAGCACACAGACTGCACGTCCTCTACACCCAAACTTTGTGCAGTCTACTCTTTCCTCACCACCCACCCTTCCCCCATCAAAATGTTCATGCACTTGCCAGAGGCAAGTGGAAGCGAGAGAGGTTGAATTAAATTTTTCTAGGGCTTCTCACTTGCTGTCAGCATACGCCCTTCAGATACGGACCTCATAGCCCCCCAGATAACTGGGGTTTTCTTAGGATGGAGAAGTCCACAAATAAAAGGCTGTTCTCAAGCCATCATCATAACAATTCTCCCTACCATCTTGGAGAATCTTCTACCTTTGGAATGGGGAAATAGACATCAGTTGCACAAAAGTGTATTGTAAAACCATTTTCCTCTGTCACTCTTGCCCAGCTACCTCTCATGAGATTTATGATTTTAACGGTGTTATGACAAACGAATCATTGTTTCAATAAATCTAATTTCAGGGTTCCAAAAGACTGTCATGTACATCAACATTTGATTTCGTTTGGTAGCTCTCTGCTACTAGACATGAAAAAAAAGCAAACATCAATGGCAACAATTTGTATATTTTATTAGATCATACTGCAGTCTTCACTGAAAGCTGTTATCACTGGTATTCACAGCGTGGACTGTCTGTTGAGGTATGTGGTGATCTTTCCTGCCCAAGCTGTTGTGAATACTCTCAATGAAGAAATGTAGTTGGGAGGTGTTATTCCCACTCTGGTTCCATGAACCCAGAAAACATTAGATGAACAAAGGAATTGCTTGCTTTCTGTGACTTCAAATAAAATTTCTTCACTTTATTCAACTTGTGCACAGTCTTTAAGCTAGCCTTTCAGGTCAGGTTTTCTGGAAGAGAAACTGTATTTTGGAGTATATTTCCTAAAACAGAACATCATATACTTTTATAGAAGTACATGTATATTATTTATAATACAAAAAAAATTAATAATCATACTGTAATACTACAAAATAATACCATTTCATGATTTTCAGTGTTTTAGTAATAGGACAACTTTCTGATGAAGATATTTCTGTACCTGGTCCGTAATCCTTCCAAAAGTATAAAAATTAATGCGTTTTTAGTCTTTCTCCCTTAGGCACTCTTACTGCTCAGAAAACATAGTGCTTCTGTCTGTGTTCCTTCACCTTTTAAGTGATCATCCTTTGTGGTCAAGAATATTTTCATTAACGAAATCTTTATAGGTCTATTCCCTTTTTGAACCCAAGATACAATTCAATTTTAAATACACGAAATCAAGAATGCCACAGTTATTTGTTCAGAATAATTAAAGTACATTAAATAATCTTAGGTTTTAATCTTATTTTTAAAAGAAGTGATTTAGTGTTAACTGGGAATACAATTTAACTTACCAGCTATACTAAGCCGTATATTTCTCATGTTGATTTGGTTTATGGCAGTAAAGAAAGCACGTGGGAGATCATGCCAAGCCATTGAAACCTTAAACAGACACCCTAGTTGCTTTTCTGAACTGCCTGCCTCTGTGGCAAAATGCTACAGCTTTCCAGTGTAACAGTGTATAGTTTACTACTGATTTATGGCAGGGAAAAAAATATTCTTCCTAAATGCACTGCCAGAAATGACCCCACTTGCCTTTAGAGTCAAACTTTACCTTCCAGTGTACTGCCACAAAAAAAAGTACGTACCCGACTGATTTCTGATCCATATCACAGAATAACGTTCTGGTTTTGCTTGCATGTGGAGCATGTTTTGTTATTGCAACACTAATAAATACACAGAGGCACACTGAGGCCTCTGACATCACTGTCCCTTTCTGTGAAGATTGTTCTGGCTGCAGATGCTCTTTTTCTTTTATTTTCTGCATGCAGAAAGTGAGGCAGGATGGATTTCTTTTTGCTGCCTGTTATCTGGGAGGGGAAATCAGTTCAAGTGTACTGTACTCTCTGTTCGATATTTACTTGAAAGGGAAAACACATTAACAGAGCACTGGCACGGAGATGACACGGAACCAGAAATGTTCCTCTTGCTTCTCTGCGTAGCTCTCAAAAGCCGTGTCAGTCGCTATGGGGAACTATAAAAGGCCATAGCAACACCATAAGAAAGTATTTTTTACTGAAGCTTTAGTGGGAGCTTTTTGTTCCCCTTCCTTTGGCTTTTGAGTCAAACTGGAAGAGGGGTGAGGTGAGGGCTTTTTGATGATATTGCACGGCACAGATTAATACTTTCCTCTTTATCTGGATGTGTTTTGCAGCAAATACAGCATTATAGAGATGTGTGAACATCACAGGGCTGAATTAAATACCGGTTTTGGGGAAGACCTGCTGATTTAAATGCTCTTTAGCAGCCATTTGGGCATTAGAATTAATACATTACATTTCTTTTTACAAATATATGGGAAATCTTGATGGTTTGTAATGATAGATCATTGGTAATTATAGGCAGGATTGTTTTTGTAGATAACAATGGGTGGAATTCACCTCACCCTACTTTAGAGGTCTACCACTGAGCTAATGATCCAGAAATTCTTACAACTGTAGTGGAGAAATGGGTACCTTAAAAACGTAGTTCACTCTGTTGATTAGTATTGGATTGAAAGGAAACATGTTCTAGAGATGCCTGCTTCTCTCCATTGACTGTAGAAGGGGCTGAGGGAATCACCTGCAGAGTGCTTATTTTCTGGTTGCCTAAATAAGGGCATAGCAACTCCATACAATAGCAGTACTCTCCAAACTGATTATCTCAAGAACAGGGAATCACCCTTCAGGTGGCTACCTGGATTTTTAGTGGTAGATGTCTTGTGCCCATTCAATTTGGAGCCTGACAACCAAAGCAGGGCTGTATGTCTACCTGCACACACTCATTTAGACCCTGCGTCCCTCAGGGAGTCATACATCTTTCCCAGCACTGCTAAGGTACACCTCAGCACCAGGTTCCTGCCACTGGCCTTTCCCAAATTAACTGGAGACTCCCTTCCCTGTCCTACGACATGGTGTCCTCACCAGCTGGCTGCCAAATTGTGCTGAGTTTCAATCTTTCCTTCTCCACACCTACATATTCTAAGTGAGTTTTTATCAGTGGAGCAGCTTCCAAGGGGAAGGTTAACAGCAGTGCTGGCCCCACTACCAGAAGCCCACCTGCCATCACCATGGCACCTTGAGGAGGCTAAGGTGAGTGACAGGCAGGTACCCACCTCAGGGGGGAGTACTGTGGACCAGAAAAACATGATATGAGAACTGGGCAGGTTTGTCATGGGGTCTGATGGTATGCAAGTGCTGCCTTGCTCAGCCTGAACACATGAAGTTTTTTTCTGGAGGTGGAGTTTTAGACATCTGTGAAACACTACAACTGCAAAATGAACCATGTCCAGAGATCAGGTGTTTCCAAAATAAGGAAAAAGGTCTTGGATGAACATATCTATATGTCTATTTAACTGCAGCTTTAAGCACTTGGGCTCCATTTTGCTTGTGCTTTGTGCTGAGTGCTTTTCTTCATTTGCAAATAAAGTGGGATCAAATAGATGCAAAACCATGCGTCATGCAATTTGATGTCCAAAACTTTGTCTTTAAAATCCCTGACTACAGAGAATCTTTTAAACATAGCAGAGGCTTTTAGGCATAAATGAACCTGGGTAAATGTGCATTAATACTCTACCTACGTGAAATTCAAGTGCAAAACATCATGCACTCAATTTTGGAGATAATTTTTTAGTGGTCGTTAACTTCATTTTCAGAATTATGTTTGTCTGCTCGTTAAGGTCCACAGGAACCATGGAAATCTTTGACTCTGTGAATGACAGGAGTGTTAAATATTTCCTGTCACTATAAAATGTTACAGATCTAGCATCCAGAAATCAGAATGTAGTGAAGTTTAATTAGTACTGCGTTCTATGAATGCTCTGAAACAGGCAATTAAACATTATTATGCATTGTGGTTATTTTGCCACTCAGCAGAATGCACCTCAGTGTTATCTGGAAAAAAAATATCTTGAGCCATGTGTAACATCTACAAAAATTTAAAAGTCACTTTATAATCAAAAACTCATTTATAACACTATTATTCTAAGTCTTGAGGTGCTTAAAATTTAGTGATGCTGCTTCTGGCTTTTCCCCCCAGACTGCATTGTGAGAAAAAGCCCAGGATACCTGTTTCTGCTCCAACTTCTAATTCTAGGTCACTGTGGAACTTAACATGACTACTTTCTCCTGGTGTTCATTTTCTTTATTTTCATATTAAAACTACGCTGGGTTGGATTAATTTAAATAGGCTATGTAACATGTGCAAATTTTACTAAGCTATACCTCTGTTTCCTTTAAAAGCTGTGTAGTATGCAATAATTCCTCATTGTTGTAAAACAGTACTTGATATGAATTTTTGCTTTTACTCAAAATGGAAAAATACCCTATTTAATTGTACTCTGCTAGAAAAGCTTTCAGACAATTTTGTTACAGACGGCTGGGTAAAGCCATGTGCTGTGCTACATCTAAATTATGTCTAGTTTAAAATTTATGTTTCTTTATAGAAAACTGCCCAGGTAAAAGTAAGCCTTGTAACAACTGTCGAGGCTTAGGGTTGAAGTTTTCATTCCAAACTCCATTACAGATTGTGAATGCTCATCTTATCTCACTGATCAAATAAAAAGCTATGGGAAAAAAATATCATTTTGCTTTTAAAAGCCTCATTCTTTGCTGATTTTCCTGAAAAGGGAGATAGATATGGAGATAGCTGTATCAGTGTTTCAAAATCCTTATTCTCTCACTCTTTGGAATTTTTAGGATGATTTTTTTTTTTAGACTTTCATTGAAATTATATTTTCTAACTCATACAGGATTTTTTGTTTATTTCTTTTTTTTTTATATATATTGAAATAAACTGAAAAAGAATGAAAATGGTACAAATAAGCAGCCAGAAAATCCTGAAAGTATGAAAGTACCAATGGAGATTTTATGACCTTAACTATTAATTATAACATCTGATTTCCAAATAGCACATGCATGCCTTTCTTTTCTTTTTGAAAATCCGCCCCTTCCAAGGTTACCCTTTAAAACATGAGCCATAGGGGTTTATTTTGTCATCAGTTTTCTGTAGTTTCGGTAAAGAGAACTTCTACTGACTTTGTGTAAAAATGTGACCCCTGGAAGAGGTAATTCTGATTTAAACTGTTCCCTGTACCATGCCATTACATCTCTCTGTTTCCCAGACTGTGCCCTGTAGTAACAGTGGAATATTGTGAACTGGGAAGACCAGTTATGATGGCTACCAGTAATAAATCTCTAACAGCAGAGATTGCATGACACGGCAACAAGTGTCAGAACAAGACTTCTTGACTCTGTATGTGGGTGGATGCAATTTTTTTATTTTTTTTTTTTTATTTTTACATTGCTATAAGTTGCTTTCAGAGCTGAAGGACTTCTTGAATGCAAAAGAATCTGCCATATAATAGACATCTTTGATGTGGGCCACCATGCAGTTTATACTATTGTCAACATTTAAGGGAATCAACTTCACCAGTTGGCATTAGAAAGAACTTGGGACTGAAGTATGTGCTTCCATGCTGGAGCAGATAATAGTGGTAATACAAATGCTTGATAGAGGAACAGTTAGAAAACATGAAGGGACTTTATTGATGGAAATATTCCCTAATAACACTGGCATTGTCTGCATACTTCCAGGTTTTGCTGCTCTTGAGAACAAGGCAGTTGCTAAGAAATTTGAGTCAGACAAAGTCAGAAGCTCTTAGCTCTGCTTGATGTGAGAAGTTCACAATTCAATCTGCATGTCCACTGTAAAGAAAGGACAAGCAGATGAATGAATTCAGCAGTGAACCACCCAATGCTATATCTGATAGAAATCTGAAGAAACCTCTGAATGTCGGACTTCCCTGGGTGGCACATCCTTTCCAGGTAATGACAATATGCTCCAGAAACATCTGATTGCTTGCAGTTACTCAAGGTGTGGTATGAAGCAGGTCTTTGTTGGACCACATCACAGTTTCTTTGTCTGTTATTATAGGCCATCCACCAGTTCTCAGTTTTGTCCAGTAGACACAGGGTCCTCTGCAGGTCATTTCTTTCAAATGGAAGACAAATGACTGTCTGAGTTGCATGATTCGTATCAGTGCTATATGTGGACCCTCTGACCTTACCACTCACCAAGATACACATTTACAGCCTCTGCACAACAAACTTCAAGAAACAAGGCAAGCCCTTAAAGCACTGACAGTCTATGTGGTAATTGGTCCAGCAGTGATATAGAATACATTTGGCTTTTGACATTTGTAAGTAGCTATGTTGGAAAAAGAGCTTCTGCAGCAGTTTCTTCCACTAGTGTGAGGATAGAAGATAGGCGGGCAAAAATTGCTTCCTACTAGTAAAGCCAGAATAGTCCTGGTTTTCTCATGAGCTCAGTAGGAAAATGAAACCTGAAAAGCTGAATATACTCAGATGAAGAAAAAATTAGCTCCGAAAGGAAACAAGTTTGCTCTAAAAATTTTTTAGTATATCAATACAAAACAAGTAAGCTCAAAATAAGGTGTTACATATAGGAAGCTGGAGAAAAAGTGAAGCAATCTGAATATCTTGGTGGAGTCAGAATTTCTGGAAGACACAGATAAAAGTTAATGGCTGTATACAAAAGAATAAAAAAGTAATGGTCAAAATGGGCACAGACAGAGCAACAGAAAAGATGATTCACTGGAAAACTCAGACAATGAAAACTCCGACTTCTGATATACAGAAGAGAACACACAGTTCAGGCTGGCTGAGTCTCATTTTAAAGACGAGTACAAAAGGATGGCGTAAGGAGGTGAAGATAACATCAGAAATGCCAGAGGAACAAAATGAGATGTAACTAGTAAGAGACATCAGAAATGTACCAGCAGTGATAGAGAGACATCAAGACGAGAATTGGTCTACTGTGCAGCAGAAAGAGAATGCTATTGATCGACAAAGCTGAAGTGTCAGAAGTGTTATATAGCTTTTTTGTTTATCCTTACTGAAAGTGTCAGCTCTGATGAGACAGAACCAAACAGTGAGAACTCAGAGCTCTTAGTCTGGTTACACTCAGCATGTACTTGCAGGCACAGTGGTGACATTTCGTGCCACTCACAAAAAATCTAAATGATGTAATAACGTTCTAGTGCTTTACGAAGTTGACATCTAGCACAAAACACTCCCAGTGAGATGCTTACAGGAATTTGCATGGCCTGGATTTGTCAATATTTTACGTTAAGAAGGACTTTGGAAAACTGAAGGAACAGCCTTTGTTTGGCTCAGATTAAGCTAGTCTCTTGTCTCAGGTATTAGAAAGATAATGAGCATTTCTGAAAATAAAATTCACCTGTGCTTACCTGGACAGACCTTTTGTGCACTTTAGCCAGACTGCCTAATGTTTTACTGCTAGCAATTTGGTATGTGTTTGATGTGCAAAATATTGTACTAAGCTCAGGCACTCAGGCTCTCTGTTGTAGAACAGGAAAAAAAAATATCTCTACAGTAGATTAATTCCATTAGCTTTCCCAATCACTTCGAGCAATTAGTTCTGAAGACTTTTGCTGAAATTTACATAAAACACATGCTTCCTTCTGATCCATTTTACTAGCGGCAGATTATTTATTGCATTATGCTGCCAAAGGTGAGGAACAGAAAGATAGAATGTGCTCAGGCTGCAGCAGGCCCTGAGAACAGCTCCAAGAAGAGCAAGCTCTCAGTTTCCCTCATTGGTATAATGGGAATGAGAGATTATCTGATCACTGTTAGTGAAAGCAGGTCATCCATAGAAAGAATACTCTGAAAAACTCTCGGAGTGTTTGGATGGGCAAAGCAGCTAAGAGAATGAGAATAGAGCTTGTTTGCACGCACTTAGATTCTGTGACTGAATTTTGCATGAATGCGGGAGACACAGTAATGCTGCTCACAGCCTGGTTCTCACTGCTTTCTACCCCTGCTTGAAGTATCAGAGGCTACCCTGTATGGGCAAACCTTAGGATGCAAACCCAGGACTGTAAATGATCTAGGTATTTTTTCATGTATGGAGCAAAGACATGTTACAGAGCACTTCTTGGAATTAATCTAAGTAGTAACTACTGTGATTTCATGGATGGAATTATCCTGGTGTCATACATAAAAATGTTTGCTTCATTTCGTACTGAGATATGGAGTCAAAGTAATCCCACTGTAAGGTAGACTGGACTGCCTCTCTGATTTCCAGAGTCTCTAAGAAAGCTAGTGGTACAGTGAGAAGGACTGGTTAGGGTGAAAGTTCTTTTATGTATGTCTTTAATGAAAAGATTTGCTTTTATTTTGAACTCATCATAGAATCATGGAATCATAAAATAGTTTGGGTTGGAAGGGACCTTTAAAGGCCACCTAGCCCAACTCCACTGCAGTGAGAAAGGACATCTTCCACTAGATCAGGTTGCTCAGAGCCCCATCCAACCAGATCTTGAAGGTTTCCAGGGATGGGGCTTCTACCACATCTCTGGGCAACCCATGCCAGTCTTTCACCACCCTCATTGTGAAAAATTTCTTCCTTATCCCCAGTCTAAATCTCCCCTCTTTTATTTTAAAGCCGTTGCCTCTTTTCTTGTCACAGCAGGCCCTGCTAAAGTGACTTTCCCTATCTTTCCTACAGGCCCCCTCTAAGTACTGAAAGGCCACAATAAGGTGTCCCTGGAGTCTTCTCCAAGCTGAACAACCTCAATTCTCTCAGCCTTTTTTCATTATTTATGTTACAGATGTATAAAATAATCGCTTTATGATGCGTCAGTCCATTTAGAGTAGCTACAACTGTTTTAAAATTAACTTAATAGTCTCTGATATTCCCAAGTCTACTAATCCACTTAAATGTCTTAACACAAAAAAGCATAATTGTTCACAATTGCTTTTCTCCTTACCTAGTTAGGACCAGAAAAAATGTGTTATAATTTGAAAAATACAGGGTAATTCTCAGTATCAGCTGAGTTTAGGTTTGTTCCTGTATTGTTCAGTGCATCATTGTTTTATTTTTTGGACTATTGCCTTGATGTTGCAATATCTCTGTACACCTGAATGTGAATTTATGCAAAGTAGTAACAAGGTAAGAGGAGAAAGTGGAAACACAGCTGTGAACAGGAAATGCAGGAGCTGTGTGTGTCACATTGCATGGCACAGACGTGCAACCCTGACTGTGATATGAAATCCTGGTGTGCGTGAGAAGTCATCCCATCTAATGGCGAGAGAGGGAATAAGTTCTCCTTTACCATTCCCGGGAATTTCATGCTAGACTAATGCAAAAGCAATTATCCTGCTTCACACTGGAGTGGATTCAAAATCAGGTCTTGTGCTGTAGCATCCACAGAAGGGAGAGCTTGTATTTAGACCTAGAATTTGGGACACTTGGGTTCACCTTTCTGTTCTTCCCCAGCATCTGATGTGATCTTGTTAGAATTCTTTGTGCCAGATTTTCAGAAGCTATGTAGGCAAAGTCCTCTGGGCTTTAGCTTTGTTGAAACTGAGAAGACGTACCTAGCTTTTGTGCTAGAGGTCTGAAAAAATTGGGATAGCCTGCTCTGATTCTTGGGCATGAAACGGCTGAAAGTGATGCAGTCCAATACTACAGAAAATATACATAATGGAGATAGGCTGAAAACGTGCTTTCAAACATACATAGCTAAAATGTGTTAAATTTCTGTTAAACTACTTGTCTTCTCCAGAAATTTTTTTTATGTGAATGATTATATTTTAAGGAATTTTGAATATGTTTCTGGAGAAACATGACAAAATTGTATTGCGGAAAGTGATTCTGACTTCTTTGCTATTTTCCTGCATCTCCTAACATCATCAGAAAGAATTCAGGGCCCTCTGTCACTCATGCAAATTTCCTATGAAACAGAACTGACGAATATATCAGTAGTATTGTAACTTAGCAGTTTCAAGTATATTTAAGTAATTGGAATCTGAGATATTGGGACTATCCCAGGGAAAATAAAGGCCAGAGAGAGGAAATAAAAAAAATTTTTTTTTACAAACAGATTTACTGGTGGTTTTGTCTTTTATTGACAGACTTACTTGCAATCTGAATATTTGGTTTTCTTTGTTTTTCTAGGGAATGCTGTGGGATATTGTATATGTGAAGAAAGGCATATGTGGGGGATGAATTGGTTTAGACCATTTTACCAGAGCATCACCCGACACCTGATTTGAAAAGCAATAGAAGTTAACTTTTGCAAAAGAGTTTTCTATCTCTCCTGTTGTCATTTGATTCTGATTTGACTCGACAGTTTGCTCTCCTTAAAAGCCTTAGAGTTACTGTGCATTTGACTTGTCATTTGAATCATCATTTTTGCCACTGAGGTCAAGGCATCCTTTTATTATTTATGAAATAGCTGTTGTCACCCTTTGCTGAGGCTGGTGTTAAAATCAGACCTTGGTAAACTTGTGGGCTGTTTTATGCAGTGCTCTCTGACTGCGTTATGTCGGGACCTTCTTTGGGAGTGGCATTTTTGTAATTTTGACTGTGTGAGGGAATCAGAGAAGCTTTGCAGTTTGTATTCTGATCCAATAAGACAGAGTTTGAGAATGTCTTTTGGGTGTATAATGATTTATAACTTTATGTTTTAAAATACTGCTAGGATAGCTATAAATACTTTTTCTTTTGTGCTTTTATTCAACACTTGGAAGAAGTGTATCTTTTCACAGCACGCACATCAATTCAGCATGTGTATTGAAGGTGGAGGAGGATTTAACAAGGATCTTGAGCCACAGATGAGTGTGGTCTTCCCTTGTGGGTATGTTATTGCAGTGACTCTTCTTACCCTGAGTCAATTCTTCATTCTCTCCTTGGACACAAACTGGGAATGATTTAACCTTTCATCATTTCTTACCCTGTCTGTCTCCCTTCCTTTCTCCAGTCCCACTTTTTATTGTTGTGTGTTGCTTTCAGAAGTGCTATTGCTCTCTGCATGCTGCCACCAGTCTTAGAGCACCATCCAGTCAATGATAAACCTCTCAATCAGTACAAATTCATTAAGTCCAGGAAGCAGAATTTGTGGGGTACTAAAATCAGGTGTTAGGTCCAATTTCTCCCTCCTTTTACCATCCTCCATAACTCCTGTACTGCTGGCCTGTCTCACTACTATACTATAATAGGAAATGCATTTTAAGTATGAGCTTCATTGGGGTGAGTGAAGGTCTTTGCTCACCCTTTGCTATTGGATCTATCAGCGATAACAGAAAAAGAAGCCCACTCTCACCTTAACAAACATTCCGTAGAAAAGATTATCCAACAGAACAGAAAATGTAGCGGCTGGCATGATACTCAAGAATAATTGAGCACATACATATCCGCATACCTCCTTAGGGCCTGATAGTGACAGTGGAAAGCTTACTTAGAGAATGGAAAGACCAAGAAGATAATGAGATAGAAAAGCTGTGGGCTGTTCTTAGACCACAGTTGTATAGAGTTGTTTAAGAACATTAAGGGAAATTGTGAATTCAAAGTGGAATTGGCACAGCAGGAGGCTATGAGGTTGTCTGCAAAACTGAGGAGCCTTTTATTTATGAGGGGACATGAAAATAACACATATTGGGTGCCTGCACAATTAATTTTGAGAGAAATGTCTGATTTTGATGTACCTATAAAAGAAGTAAACAGTGGCAGGGATGTATGAGAGAATGTATGCAACTGGAAAGCAATGACATAGTGGCTATTACTAAAACATGGGATGATTCCCATGACTGGAATGTAGGGATAGATGGGTATAAGGAAGGACAGACAAGGTAGGAGGGGAGGAGGTGTTGCCCTCTACATTAGTGGAGCTCCACCTGGGGAAGGACGATGAG
>VWZK01013272.1:0-79242 GCA_013396935.1 Baryphthengus martii
TCCTCTATCCCTGGAAAGCTGGTGGAACAACTTGTTCTTGGCAACATCTCGAAGCATGTTGAGGAAACGTCAACATGGATTCCACAAGGGGAAGTCCTCCTTGACTAATCTGATAGCCTTTTATGACAGCACAACCAGATGGATAGATGAGGGGAGGGCAGTGGATGTGGTCTATCTCGACTTCAGCAAAGCTTTCGATACTGNCGACTTCAGCAAAGCTTTCAATGCTGTCTCCCATGGCATCCTCACAGACAAACTTAAGAAGTGCGGATTGGATGATTGTGTGGTGAGATGGATTTGGAACTGGCTGAAGGACAGAGCCCAAAGAGTTGTGGTCAGTGGAGCAGACTCTAGCTGGAGGCCTGTGACTGGTGGTGTCCCCCAGGGGTTGGTACTGGGTCCAATGCTGTTTAATATTTTCATCAGTGACCTAGATGAGGGAATGGAGGGGACCCTCAGCAAGTTCACCAATGATACAAAACTGGGAGGAGTGGCTGACACGCTGGAGGGCTGTGTTGCCATCCAGTGTGATCTGGACAGGCCGGAGAGCTGGGTGGGGAGAAATTTAGTGAAATTCAGTAAGGGCAAGTGTAAAGTTCTGCATCTGGGGAAGAACAACCTCACAGACCAGTACAGGTTGGGGGCTGAGCTGTTGGAGAGCAGCTCTGGGGAAAAAGCCCTGGGAGTCCTGGTGGACAAGAGGATGACCATGAGCCAGCAATGCGCCCTTACGGCCAGGAAGGCCAATGGTCTCCTGGGTGACATTAGAAGGACCGTGGTGAGCAGGGCGAGGAAGGTTCTTCTCCCCCTCTGGAGTACCGCATCCAGTTCTGGGCACCCCAGTTCAAGAAGGACAGGGAACTACTGGAGAGAGTCCAGCACAGAGCCACTGAGCTTGTGAAGGGAGCGGAGCATCTTCCTTCTGAGGAGAGGCTGAAGGAGCTGGGGCTCTTTAGCTTGGAGAAGAGAAGACTGAGGGGTGACCTCATTAATGTTTATAAATATGTAAAGAGCGAGTGTCAGGAGGACGGAGCCAGCCTTTTCTCGGTGTCACCCAGTGATAGGACAAGGGGCAATGGGTGCAAACTGGAGCATAGGAGGTTCCGTTCAAACACAAGGAAACACTTTTTCATGGTGAGGGTGACAGAGCCTGGAACACCCTGGAGACATTCAAAACTTCCTGAATGTGTTCCTGTGTGACCTACTCTAGGTTCCTGCTCTGGCAGGGGGGTTGATGATCTTTTGAGGTCCCTTCCAACCCCTAATATTCTGTGATTCTGTGATACCCCTTAGAAGTGCTGAGCACAGCACTTTTTCTGATTTGAAGTCAATGATTCAACATTAGTAGCTGACATGTTGATTAATATTCACTTGTAAAAGTTCCAAATACAGTTTTGAGTACAGTGTGTAATTTGCCTGGAAGGATCTATGGGAAGTTCTGAATCAACATGCAGAGCTGAAGAGCCAGCACAGCGCCCTTTGCTCAATTTACCAGATTTTCTGTCCCCCTAGCACTTTCACACTGCATTTGAAAGCTTTTTAGTCTTGATGTGTTTGCTTCATCTTTCTGCTGGAGCTGGAAGTGGAGTCTTGAATACTGGTACAAGTTATGTGGAAGAAAGGGGTCTGTGTGATTGTTGAATTTGATCCTCTGACAGAGGTACACGAGTGTCTGATGGGAACATGTACAGTGCTTGGTGCAGCTTTGAGTTTTAGTTTGCCTGTCCCTGTGCAATGGGGCATGGAAAAGGGCAAAGAGGAAGGTCATAGGGAAAACCAGGGTTGTTGCTTCCTTGGGGAAGCACCTGAGTTGGCTAAGGTGGAATGTAGTTGCTTTCTCTTGTTGGACATAGCTTGTCTGTTGATCTTTTTGCCACTCTTGCTCAGACTTTATCCTTTCCTTTTCTTTCTGTGTGATAACTGCCCAAAGAATGGCATTCTCCTTCCTAATTTCTGACAGCTCTTTCCTATTTGAACTTATGTAATAGGCTTAGGCAGTGTCTTCAGCTACTGTTTACTCACTGTGAAATAGCAAGTAGCCTGCTGCTTCTGCAGTATGACCTTCTGTCTGGGCCCTTGGAGCAGATGGAAACTGGGCAGTCTTGACTATTGCTATTTCCCGTGCCATGGGTCATAATACAGCCTACTCACTCATTGGCACTTTGCAGACCCCAGCAGTAAAGCATGTCCCAAACCAGGCTCAGAAGGGGTGGTAGATCACAGGCCTCCAGCTTTAGCTAAACCTCCTCTCTCTTCAGCTAAAGAAGAGCTCTGTCTTTTGAAGCACAAATGGTAACTCATAAGTATCAGAACTTTGTGATCAGATGGCATCATTTCTGTAGCAGTGGGTACTAGTGATGGATGCATAAGAAAATGCCAGCATGGAAACTAGAAACAGATGAATTACCATGGAGATGAATACAAGCCTGGTAAGGCAATTTTTAGCAGAACTGTCTCCTTGGCAGATTCATCAAAATGAAAACTTTTTGTGGAAACACATCAGCTGACAGGCGGAAGATCTCAGAGCAGATGCTATCTTGGAGCCCAGGATATTGAAAGTGAGCTATGGGGGAACCAGATTCAGACATCTACCCTGAATATCATCTCCAGATCCTACTCTTTTTCTTTCTGGCTTCCTTTCCTTTTAAGTAACGTATGTTGAAAGCTTTTCAAGTCTCAACATTTTGGGCAGAGTTCTTGTTTCCTGATCCAGCTCTCTCCTGGAAATATTGGTAGAAAAACCTCTTTTTGTCAGTCATTAGCCCTGTCATTAAATCAAGGGTCTTATCCCCTCATGTAAATGCATAGTAGTCAGGAAGGGGAAAGGAAGATTCTCTTAAACCACACATATGGGAAACAGAATATAAATCACTTTAACCTGGATCGTGCCTAATTATCCTTATTTTTAAAAAGTACAATAGTCCTCTTTAGCATGGCAAATTCCATCCTATCTTGTGCAGTCTTCAGTCCTTTTGAGATCAGTGGAGTGAGTGAGGCAGAAACCCAGGTGGATATTAGCTCCTTTCTGTTTAAGCTCTTTTCTCCCTGTAGCACTTCTTGTTCTCACCTGCACGTGTGTACTGTATGTGGCTGCATCAAATATAACACAGTGGCAAGACTACAATCCAAATCACAGATAGCCTAATGCAATGACTCTGTTACAAAAAGGGACATAACAGCCATCATTCCTGATTAAAGGTATATAATAGAACACTCTGAGCAGCATGAACTTCTGGCAGAGTGACGAGATATTTTCTTTACCATCTCTTTGAAGGCTTTACATTGAATGTCAACTAAGAGAAACTGATAATTTAATTAGGCCTCCAACTATTTGGATTGTAAGAAGATAATTTTTCCTAATGAATTTAAAGAGTTAGTAATACATGCTTGTTCTTAATTCTTTGCATAAAAAAACATCTCAATAATTATTCAACCATTTTGCCCATCAGTGAGCATTTTTTATGCAAAGAAAGCAAGCAATGTTTTGCCATGTAACACTAGTTCTACTAGTTCACCAGTAGTGGTGAGCGAGATCTTTCCATTGTGCTGAGAGCATCTGAAAGGATCTAGTTCAGAGTGAACTCTGCTGACCAGAAACATTTTAAAAAACCCCTTTCTTCAACTCATCTAATCTCTGCTCTGGTCATCTCCACCTGCAGACAAGATGCTGCTTAGAATCCTGTATGTCTCATGTTAGCAGCACAAAATGCCTCACCTCCTGATGGGGTCAGATGAAGCTAAACCACTATTCTATTTACTCCCCTGTGGGGTTAGTAGGTGCATAATCACATTTCTCTTCTGGCCACGCATGTTTATCCAGGTATCTGCTGGCACCAGGTTTTCCTAGTAGGTTCAGCTTCTTTGATTGGCATTATTGCTACTGATAATTATTCTGATCAGGCTTTTGTCAGGGGCGTTTGAAAAATCAAATCCCCCCTATTTTTGAGGTTTTACTGATATTTCTTCCCTTCAAGGCAAAGCACATGAAGTTTGTGTTAAGCACAAGCATCAGAGTACCTGGGTTCCTGAAAATGAATACAAACCATAGGAACAAGCAAAGCTGCAAGTGTCTTTGCTGCAGAGCTCAGATTAAAAAAAAAAAAAAAAAAAAAAAAAAAAAAAAAAAAAAAAAAAAAAAAAAAAAGGAGTATATGGAAGGAGAAAGAGAGTTGTTTAGGGGAAAAAGGTCTCAAAGACTGAGGAGAAAAAGCTAAACCCTGTGGTTTGGGATAATCATCAAAAAGTTTCCAAGATTTGGACAATTAGTTGAAATGAATTGATTTTTCAGAGGCTTTCTAGATTCAGCTCAGCTATTGAAATGTCAGAGGAAGACAAGGGAATCTGCTTTCACTCAGGAGGAAAACTTTGAATAGCAGTAGAAAGCGCTTGCATTCACCCATCCCAAGACAGCAAGAAACTGAGCAATACTGACAGGAAAGAACATGATAAGGAGCTGCTGTAGAAATCTGAGGATAAAAACAATTACAGCTTTGCAAAGCTGAAGAAGCCTCCAACCGTAAGGACTCTGAGCCTGTTGTCAAGTCCCAGTGTCAAGCACTTTTACAGCTCCTGGGAGTAAAGGGCTGCAGATGGAGTCCTGTCCTCTCACTGCACTCCAGGAAGACACAGGCTGCGATGAGAGGAAAAAAAAAAAAAAGAAAAAAAGACATCTGTGGCAGCTGATAACTTGCATTTAATCTGGGATCTAATAGTGGTGAGAGAACAGTGTTAGATAAGAGATACAGGCCCCTCTGGGATGACAAATGGCTTTTCTGTGTCCTTTCCGAAAGGTGATGTCTTCATGAAAGAAGATGTACCGCCAGGGTAACAAGTGAAGGCAAGCTTGAGGCAAAGGCAAAATAGATTAATATAGCTACTATATTCTTTAGCCTTGACTACTTAGTGAATATATGCAGGATGGAGAGAAGAGATATTAGCTGAAAATTGTATCTGCTAAGAAAATTTCTTCTGTTTGTTCAGCTACATTACTGCCTTGTTGGCATGTTCTGTAGGCCAATAAAAAGAGGGGACAGTTTTGTTCCAAATCGAGTTGGATAACCCTTTGTATTTATTTTCAGGAAGAGAAAATTTAGCAATCTGTAGGGCTTTGGACTAAATGTTCTTAATTCACCTGGGTTAATGAAAGTAAGCCTCTAACCTCCCGCACAAATGTCCATTGAATCATAGTATCACAGAATGGCTTGAGTTGGAGGGGACCTTAAAGATTATCTGGCTCCAACCCCCCTGCCATGGGCAGAGACACCTCCTACTAGGCCAGGTTGCTCAAAGCCTCATCCGACCTGGTCTTAAACACTTCCAGGGATGAGGTGTCCATATCTTCTTCAGGCAACCTCTTCCAATGTCTCACCATCTTCTTAGTAAAGAACTTCTTCCTGATGTCTAACATAAATCTACTTTGCTGTAGTTTAAAATCATTACATCTTGTCCTATCTCCACATGCCCTTATAAAAAATCCCTTTCCAGCTTTACTATAAGCCCCCATCAGGTACTGGAAGGCCACTAGAAGGTCTACCCGGAGCCTTCTCCAGGCTGAACAGACCCAACTGCTTCAGTCTGTCCTCATAGGAGAGGTGCTCCAGCCCTTGGATGGTCTTCGTGGCCCTCCTCTAGACCCTCTCCAACAGATTCATATCCAACACCCCCAAGTCCTTCTCTGCAGGGCTGTTCTCAATCTGCTTGATACCCAGCCTGTATTTGTGCTTGGGTTTGCCCCAACCCAGGGGCAGGACCTTGCACTTGACCCTGCTGAACTTCACGAGGTTGGCATGGGCGCACCTCTCCAGCCTGTCAAGGTCCCTCTGGATGCCATCCCTTCCCTCCAGTGTGTAGACCGCATCACACAGCTTGGTGTTGTTGGCAAACCTGCTGAGGGTGCGCTCGATCCCATCATCTGTGTTGCCGATGAAGATGTTAAACATCTTCATTTAAAGAAAGCTGAAATCTTCTCTCAGGAAGAAAATCTTCATTTTCATGCTTTTTAAAATCCATTTTTCACTATCACTTTGAAATGACATCTTTCAGGGAAACATGGATAAATAGTGGAAAAAAAAGTGTATACTTTTTGTCCTGTCCATCTTAACATCAGAACACTCAATTCTGAAGGCAAAGAGTTAGTTTACTCCCAAATAATGTTTTTCTTTTTTCAACTGAATAGTATGGAAAATACTGATTTCTTTTTAATCTTTTCCATGATTTGTTTTCTTTGCTTTCTAATTTTGAGGGTGTGTTTTTGTTTGTTTGTTTTTATTTGCTTATTTTTTCTAAGATGAACTGCCATATAAAATAAATCATAACTCAGTCAGCTCTCATTCCAAGTTTTAAGGTTTTTCTGGGAGATATTTTATTGTCAGGTAAGTCTATGTTTACTGAGATCAAAGTTCTTTGGAAATAGACATTGAAGTTCTTGTTGGAATCTGTTATTTCAGATAAGTAGTACTGTTTGAAAGAAATAATTTCAGATAGCTGAAAGGCAAAATTCATGATATAGAAGGGAAAAAGAAATAAAAGTTATAAGATAAAGCAAGAAAGAGTCTCCAAATTTAATTTAAAGTTGTTTTTTTCTTCTCTGTAGAAGAAAAGTCCAGCTCTGTTGGTTTACTGGGTTTCTTAAATACAAGAACCGAACACAGGTTTTTTTATGAGTTTGCTTTGGAGGTGGAGTTTGAATTTGTTCATGGATCCCTTAATGCCTGATGAAGACTGATGCTCATGTCAATGCATGTAGTGTAATGGGGGCTCATTCCTCTACCTAGCCATGTTCTTTGGCACTATTTGTAGAAATTCAGTGTTTTGAGACCTCTGCCGGATTTGGTGACATGAACAACTGATTCCATATCAAGGGGTGCACACAACTTTTTTGTTGTTTTTTTTGGAAAACAGGCAGCTACCTCCAAATTGAGGAATACTGATTCTGTAAAGCGGTAAGGGAATCTTGAATGATGTGGGAAGTGAAACTCTTGCAGTTTAAAGGAAGAGAGCTCTGAGGTTGTACCACGGGCAGGTAGGAATCTAAGTCAGCATATCGCTTTTAGTGACTCTGGAAAACCCTCTTTCTTCTCAGGAAGGTTAATTCCTCAGCTTTAACAGCTATTGATAGGTGCATTAAATGAAGCAGTGTAAATCCTCTGAAAATTTACCATTTTTCTAACTTTGTGTGTAAGATGGAATTTCACTTGGCAGGACTGATGACAGTTTTTCTTCTAGGGGCAGTGTAAAATGTACATCCCTTCTGTCAACAGTTTTCGTGTTTTCCCCTTGATAATTAGGCACGCGTATCAAATAGCCTGTTCATGTGGTGATTGTTGACTTGGTTCTGTGCCTTTTTTTTTCTTCCAATATATATTTACCTGTCCTCTTTCAAAAAGCCACAGAAATTTAATACTAAAGGCTATGCTTTCCCTAGCATTCCTATCTGAGAAGATAAGCCTTTCTGGGGATGAGCATTGCATAACATATGCGCTAAACACTGTCAGAAATAAGGCATTTTCTTTGATTGGTGTTTGCTTAGATAAACCTACAGCAGTGTATCTGTCTTGAGTTTAGTTGAGCAGTAAGAAAAAGAAAATAAATCTGAAAGACCACTCACATTCCTTTCCCTGGAAAGGGGTGATGGCAGATGTTAGTTATTTGTCCTCCTGGAAGGGATGAGCTAACAGTGGGTATAGAATCTTCTCATTTCCATGGCAATGAATGTGTTCTAGAAAATTTGCTTTGTATCATATAGTTGGAGAGTACCCTTTATTTCAGATTTCCTGGAAAAGGTTTTATTAAGCAGATTATTTTAACACTTGCTTTTGTTGCTGTCTAAATTATCATATCAAAGAAGAACTCACCACAGTGCACACAAGAAAACAACAGCACTGTACGTGGTCATATAGGGTTTATATTTATTGTTTGCAATGACTAGTGTTCTAACAGTTTCAGGGTCATTTTCTCTTCGGACCACATATTTTTGAAGAATTACTGAATAATTTACAATACTCACATCTAATTAATGTGAGAAAACACCAGGAGTCTAAACCCATGGTATTAGCTATTCTTTTGTGTTGCATTATCTTGAACAACCACTTACAGAGTTTCTTCTGCAAAGCTCTTGCTCTTGAATGTTAAATAAAATTCTAAGCAACATTCCTGAACTTTAGGTGTATTTTTCAATTAAAAAAGACTTTGGTTCATATCATGAAACGTACAAGTTAACATTAGCTGAAGATCATGGTTTTCAAAACTTTTTACTCTAGGAGTATTTTGTACAGCTCACATTATGATTTATATTGCCGGTTGCATTAGTGTTAGCTTGGAAGTGTCTCCAGCTATACACTTACTATTCATACAAAGTAACTTCAGGGACTAATGCTCTGTGTTGAAGTATACGAAGTAATTCCTTGTCCATTCCCAGTCCTGTCTGTTTGGGTAAGTGCTGCTTGAGATTAAGGTGTGAGAATGGCCTCTTGGTATAACACTAAGATCTAAAGTCACTTCTTTCTTCTGTCAAAGTTTCCATTGGATAAATCATCTCATCTCCTCAGTGATCAGCTCCCCATTTGCAGATAACATTGTACAAATTATCTTTTATATTTGGGGTTTGTTTTTGTGTTTTTGTTGTTTTGTTGTGTTTTGTTTTTTTCAGATAGACAGTGTAATCTAGGGACTGTTTCATAAATATTTTTAAAAAGCTGAACCCCCTGTAAACCCAGACTTTGCTTTTCTTTTATTACTATAAATGATATCAAAGCTCCTCTTCTTTCACATGTGTAAGTGAAATATTGCTGACATTGAATATGTGCTGAAATATAAAATGTACTGAAACATGTACCTGAAATATGGGTATATCGGGTGCATTGGATCAACTTTTGATATAAGTTGTCTTGGTGACAGTGGGAGTGCTCTTCCCTTTCTTTCTTCTCTTTGCAGATCCAGAGAGCCTAGTTTTTAGTTCTTATTTCTGTTTTGTAATTTAAACATTAGTGCATATACACTGGGTCAAAGGTACCGATCTGACTTAAAGTAACCAGGAAATAACCAAGAAATAAATAATTGTTTGGAAACAAAACAAAAGGAAAAAAAATAGAGGGGGAAATTTTGATTTTTTTAAAAAAAATAACATTTATTTTGGATTTTTTTTTTTCACTGTTATGTCATTTGCTGTACTTTGATGCACCTTAGAGGTCAAGTACACTTCTGTAAAATGGAAACATGCAGCATGAAGGTACTACCTTGGAGTGAATGGGAAGTACTGCAGATGTTTAGCAGATGGTATCATAAAAAGATGAACATTTGGCTTCAACTCTGCCAGCTTCGGTGAACAACTTTTCTTTCTCCATACTTTGATATGCTCTCATAGATCCTTAGGAAATAGTTTGGTTTTCTTTTGTGTTTGTAAAATGCATATCAACCTAAAGTCTGATTTCATTTGGAGTGTCCAGATGATAATAGAGGAGGGTAATAAAGGAGTAATAAATTCAAATGGAACATAATAACGTGATTGGTGTAATTCACGGAGTACCGGAGAGAATTCAAAAATAATATTGGTGCTATATAAATAATGGATGTAATCTTCAGACCAGTTGTCCTTTCATGAAGTAGCAGTTCAGGAAGCGATGTCACTTCATGTCTTTGTAAACACAGGTTTTTACAACATGTAGCAAGAGAAACAAAATAAATCTGTGTCTTTGAAAGTGGAGTGTTGAAGTACCACCAAAGTCACTGCTGGTGCAAAGACACTTCATAGCAGGTGACAAAGAATTGCTCTAGTATTGTTTAGTTTCCAGAGACAGTGGAGTGATGTCTCTTAGTTGTTGCCTAAGAGGAATAAGAACAAAATCTCTGCTATGATCTGCATATACATAATCTGCCTGAAATGCCGTTGAAGAGACTCCACGATCAATAAGACAGTACAAGATATATCACCTGTCCACAGCTGTGCTCCCAAGGATGCCTTGGCTAAGTCACTTCTGGTTTGAGTGCTGCCTTTAAAGGCCTGAACATATTCAGCATTAATGATATATCATTTATAGCTGAAAAAATGTAGTTGTAGTAGTAGTAGTGGATCTTATGTGTCTAATTGTGCTCTGCTAAATTTGAGAATCCTTCATTGCCCTTGACTCCAGAGAGCTCTTGAAATTTTCAGTTTTAAACTGTGCTGCATCCATGATACAAAACAGTGAAAGCCAGACAATGCAAATAAAATGTTCTGTGAAAAAGTGAATGTTGAATTTTCTGAGAAAACCAAGCTGTAGGAATACGAACAAATGGCAACTTTAGTATTGAAAGTACCCAAATTCTGCCAATTTGAAGTGCAGCTGTGCTGTTTCGAATAGATTAAAAGAAAATAATTTCCTTTAACACATAGTTCTGCAAACATTAGAATGCTGTAATAAATAAATAAATAAACAGTCCGAGCCAGGGAGCACAGATGCAACTTGATGTGGTAGTGTATTAAAGTTTACAGTTACTTCTTTCAGACTCTTCCCTGAGGTGCCATGTGTCAGCATCCTGGAGAAGGAACTGCAAAGTCTGATTCACTGACGTACTAGACGACATCTGTGCTTGCTGGCTTGGATTAGAGATGCTGAATCAAAAAGAGTTTGATCTGCCTTACCAGCACTAAGCTGACACGAGGTTATACAGCTTTAGCTTGTTGTCTTTTTTATCCATTTGTTTTGGATGTTATGAGTCAGCACTGGCTGGCTTTTTCGTTTCAGGATTGCTGTTTTCCTGGGCAGGATATGTGGTGTGAAATGGGGTTGTCTGTATCTGTAACCTGCAGAGGAAGAGCTCTGCATCTCATGCGTTCAGCTGAAGAAGTACAGGGATAACTCACAGGTAGGAAAAGGTGGCAGCTTGTCAGGGCACCAGCTGCTTCATGTGAGGTTAAGTTGGGTATATGTGTAAGAAAGCCAATTCTTAAGAGATCCTGCTAATCTAAGTGCCTCTAGGTCGTTTTCTTGTCCAGTGGAGGTTATATTTTAAGCAGGAACCACTGTGTCAGTCCAGCTGTGCTGCCAGTCGGTTGTCCTATGGTGTAGCCCTGGCACAGAAACCGCCTGTGAGCTGGTAATGGAAAAAAACAGTTCAGCAGGCACAGGTTGGTGTCCTCTGATGCAGGGGAAATGGGTCTGTTAAAGCAATTAATATTGCAAAAATACAGGGGACATGTGCTTGCTTTGGGTTAGTGCCATCTTATTGCTTCGTATTCCAGTCTAATAGATAACTAAACCTCACTTCATGGGTATGTTTATTTCTAGAATTCTATAAACATGCACTGAGCTTTCTAAATACGTGGATGTATATTTTTGATCCCTGATAGCTTTGGGCTCTGCTTGAACTTTCAGACAGGAGCGAGAGTACTTGGGGGAAAAAAATATTTCAGTTCTTCTATTTCAATTTATTTCAGTGTAAGTAACTGCAGAATTTCTCAAGCTAGAAAAGGTATTAAAGAGGATAAGTGTTATTTTTGTTATTTTTAAAAATTAGCTTCCAAGTGACATTGGCACCTTTTAAATCACTTTAAATCTCACCCAGAAACAGAAAATACAATTTCTAGCCATCATAAATAATGTCAGGATATGTGTTTTAAAAGTCCACTTTGATTTTATTTATTTGGATCTTTATTTTTTTTTCCTTGGTAACCTCAGTATAATACTTTCTATAATCAAGACATTGGGAACTAACAGATAGTAGCCTTACTCTGGAGGATACCAAACATACTGGTGCTGAGAATGAAGGTAAAACACAAATGTAAACCAAAGGGGCTTTTTTGGTTTCTTTTGGGTTTTTTTGTTGTTTTTTTTTAAATGGTCATTTTCATAATTAATGGCTCTTGGTAAATCTTTGGCATATGGTTATAAGGAGCAGGAGGCTACCATTACCGTATGAATATGATGAGAAATTGCAGGAAGATCCACTCTTTTTCCATTACCAGAGGATGTTAATGGGGAAAACAGCATCATTGCAAGGTTTGTGTGATGTTTTTTGCTTTGCTGTAGATCTTCTAACCAGAAATTTCCCACCCTTTGTGATAGCTAGGCCTCTGTGAAAAGTTTTAAGAGCCATTTATAACAAAAAGCTATGCTTCCTTTTGCCTGATTTTGCTTTTGGGAAATCTGACAGTAATCATAGTCCATTTGCATGTACTCTGGAATTCATTTACTGGATTAGTATCTTAAATTAAACACATTAATTTAAGGAAATACCTCAGGTTAACCTACATCCAACTCAACACACAGAAATAGCCAACCTGAGAAATCTTTATCAGATAAAAGAGTAGCGATCCAACCTGGTCATTCTGATTTAATGGCTTGCTCTTGTGCCTGCTTTAAAGTCCAGAAAACTGCTTATGTTCTGGTTCGACAATTTCCCAAAATCTGGTATTTCCACTTTTGAAATACAGTATCAAAGTTTTAAATTTATGGTTAAATGCTAAGTGATGATTTTGTGAACTGGACACAGGAGAAACAAACTGCCAGAGACCCGTGTTTTTGTCTAAGAGCACACCACTGATGCAGTAGCTATCAAAGTGCAGTCTGGTGTCCATCTTGCCAGATACGTAGCTTTTGTGTGACACGGGCCAATGTCAGCGTGGGGTTCACAGCCAAAACACATTTAGCTCACAAGACCAGAAAGCCTAGTAGTGTAACCTCTTGTTCTTCAGTTAGAAATACGTTTCAAAAACTGGGCTGAAATGTAGGGAAAGACAAATCCACATATATCAGTGCTCATGGTATCACTGGTAGCAGTAAAGCACTGTGCGAGCGGGGCTTTGCAGAGCCCTTCCAAAGGGCTGTGTGCCCCTCAGGTAAAGGAAGCGGAGGATTGGCTCCTAGTGGTTTTGAACACAGGTTATCAGATCATAGGCTTCATGTTCAACTCTGATGAAAATGAAAACTGATTGTGTGAAAAGAGATTTTTTGCTGTAACCGGAGTGATCGTGGGGATTGGGGTGATGTATTTCCTGACAGAAGACAAGCCAGAAAAAACTGACTGTGTCTCACTTATTTATATAAGAATATAAATCAAGGGACTTAAGGAACTTTCAGCTCAGTCGTTTAAGTAAGTCCTTCCTACTGCATTCTTTCAGGCCTGGGGGTTTTGTTTTCTCCTTTAGAAGATTAGGAAGCACAAGGAAAATCAGATGCCTCCAATTTATCCACCTGTCCTTGGAATACAGTTCTGCCCTTGATAACTTCACTAGAAACTGAGCTTGTGTTAAAAAACCAAGCAAACAAACTAAACCCAACAACAAAAAAAACCCCACAAAATTTCTAATCATTGCAAATTCTGTGTTAGGCAGGCATAACTACTGCTATGTTTTTAAAAAGAAAATAAAATTACACCATTGTCTTCTGTTAAATAGACTATTATTTTAGAAGAATGATAGCCCTTCATTTT
Organism: Baryphthengus martii; assembly: GCA_013396935.1. NCBI lineage: Eukaryota > Metazoa > Chordata > Aves > Coraciiformes > Momotidae > Baryphthengus > Baryphthengus martii. The sequence goes on from VWZK01013272.1 coordinate 13,408, forward strand.
TTTGACAAACAAATCAGATGCAAACAGCAGCAAAAGGGTATTTAACTCCATGACAGCATCACCAAGTCAAGCGTGATACACCTCAGTGAAGTTTTCTCCTGCATATAACTGTGTCTGGTCCTGTCTACAAAGTATGAACAGCAGAAAAACAAAAGAAAATGTTCCAGAGGAGGAAGGGAAGTGCAGTAAAGCACAATCTTACTCTCCCTCAATTAGTGTGTGTTTCCATCTTTATAATCACATGTACGGAGGGCTCTGGTTTCTCTTCTCTGACTCTAGACCCACCTGACAGTGGAAATCCTTTCAAACAGCAAGCAACAGCTCCTCTGGCTAGGGGCAATCAGTAAGACACGTTAGCTATCTATCAGGTACTTCTTGACACATTTTTAAGGTTCCTAAATTTGGAAAAAAAAAAAAGGGGGGGAACAAAGAAAAAAAAAATACTAAGAGGTAAATCTAGAACTAATACAAGTATTTCTTTACATTGCTTAAATATGGGATTCTAAGGCTTTGTATTTTTTCAAACTTTTTGATATTTGGCATCGCAAACAGAAAATTTGTTCTTAGTAACAGAGGCTGTGATAAAAAGCCCTGCATTTCCCTTCACAGCCAAGGCCTGTCTCATTTCCTCTCTGCTTCTCAGGAAGATCTTTTTCAAAACATCTAGAGCAGCTGGTATCTCAAACCACAGAGGACTTGCCTACTTAACTGTAGAGTTGTCCTGGTTTTGGCTGGAGTAAAGTTAATTTTCTTCCTAGTAGCTGGTCTAGTGCTGTGTTTTGGACTTAAGATGAGAATAGTGTTGATAACACACATAGTTGTAGTTGTTGCTAAGCAGTGTTTTCACTGTCAAGCACTTTTCAGCTTCTTGTACTGCATGGCAGTGGGGGCTGGGAGTGCACAAGTAGCTGGGAGGGGACACAGTGAGGATAGCTCACCCAAATGAGCCAAAGGGATATTCCATAGCATATGATGTCATGCCCTGTATATAAACTGGGAGTTGTTGCCCAGGGGGGAGTGGATTGCTGCTCAGGGGCAGTCTAGGCATTGGGGTCAACAGGTGGTGAGCAGTTGCGTTGTGCATCACTTGTCTTGAGTTTTATATGTCTTTTTTTTGCTGTATTAATTTTCATTACAGTTGCAAAAATAAATAATAGTTATTTTACTTTAGTTATTAAGCTGTTCTCAATCCATGAGTTTTACTTTTTTTTTTTCCTGATTCCATCCCACTGCAGGGGGAGAAGTGAGCGAGCGGCTGCGTGCTGCTTAGTTGCCAGCTGGGATTAAACCATGACAAGATGACAGAGGCATAATCAGCTTTTTATTTTCCTTTTTTTTTTCCTACAGAAAACAAAGCATGATTTAGAGAGCTTCACATTGCACTGGGAAATGTAGGCTCTTGTAATGTGCCATATGTCTTAAAAAATCAAACCAAAACAACAAAAAAAGCAGCTTTATATTTTTTATTTTTCTGTGATAATCTCCTGTGGCATCAGGAGCTGTGATAGGAGGTCTGTTTGATGGTTCTGTTTCTACCTTTGATTCAATCCTATAACTGGCAATATATGTGTTCAAGAGAGGTCTCCACTGACCTGGAAATGCAGAAGCTCTTTATCGTATGCCACAGGGAGCTTTCTGAGTCCTGCAAAAGAGCATTTTGGAGACCTGTATGTTAGTCTCTTAGCTTCTTCATGCTTAAAAATATATAAAAATGTATGTAATATATCTTTTATCTATTAGAGCATTTCTGTCCCAGCATTCAGTTGTTATTCTTGAAATTCAAAGGCTTGAAGTGTTAAGACTTGAGTTTTGAACTTGAAATATGAGTCAATCATATTGAAGTCATCAAGGTTACTAATAGACTGTACTCAGTGTGAACCGTAAAAGAGTGTCACCCAGCTAGGAAATTTGTCTTGTAAGAATAATGGACCCAAATTCTCACTCACTCACATCAATATAAATCAGTACTGACTTCAATTAAGTAAAGAGAATTACGTCTGTGAAAATTGCGTGAGAAGAGAATGAGATCTGCTTTATTTACTTTTGGAGCAATTAAATGTTTGAAATGGGTATTTTTGTCTAAATATGGTCTAATAGGATTTTAAATTGTCAGAATGAGTTAAAATCACTGCTTTTACTATGCATAGGATGTTTTTAATGGTGCACTTATTTTCTCTGTGCCGTATGTTCTTCCTTAAAGAAAAACAAAGCAAAATGTTATGATGATCAAACCAGTTACTACAAAATGTGGCTGGTCCTTATATTTGTTTGTATATCAACATACTTTGTGCAAGCCAGATAAGAACAACAAACATTGGTAATAAGCCTGACATGAAAGTGGTTGTTAATATACCATGAAAATTAGTGTCTTTGTCTCTCTCTCTCGGAATGGAAAAACAGACATTGCAAAATCTCAAGGGGACAAAGACTTATCACTGAAAAATTCAAATGGAACTTAGTAAAGTCCTCTGCTCTTGCTGATAAAGGTTTTGTTTCCTCCTCACCCAGTTGTCTTCTGTTTCATCTCCATTAGGCACCCTGTATGATGCAGGAGGTGACGGGAGAAATGCTTTTGTCAGAGTACACTGAAGGGGCTGGAGGTTTCGGCAGAGGGGCTGTTTTGGAGCTTTATGGGACCCCTGGCACTCCAAACTCAGGGAGGATTGGTACTACCATGGCCTCACTGCTGCTCCATGGGGCACACCTGGGGTGCACAACGTCATGAACAAGACCAACCACGTGAGGCACCTAGATGATCTCCAGGGAAGTGTTCACGTAGATGGTAAGGAAGAAGCAAGACTGTACTCACTGAAAGACTCTGCTCTGTCAGACAGATCCCAATGAATTCAGCAGATGTTACAAAATGCATTTTCAGGACACTACCAAATCAGTCATTGCTGCCTTTTGCAGTCCACAGGTATCAAATTGATTTTACTCCTATCCAGTCAGACTTTTTATCAAGATACATTCAGAAAAATGTAGGACACTGAATTTGGCTGCACTTGACCAAGTGATTCTTTAGATACTGGAACACTAGTAAGAAATATAAATCTCCCTGGGAATGAGGAATATATTATCTCTTTGAAATTGTCATACATTTTTGGCAGGATTCATGTGAAATCCGTTTCTGAACACTGCTCGTGTTTTTAGTGCCCTCAATCTATCATGTACCATTATGTGTCATGTCTCCAGAGGCGGGCATGTTATCACAGGCATGGGGAACTGAAGAGGTTACTGTGGAGACACTAATTTTTGTCACACTTCTATGAACAATATGCCTTTCTCAGTGTCCCTATGTCCTGTCCTAAATCTTTTAGGTCTATAGTAGATGTCTAGTCGAGATACAGTCCATGCTTTATATAGGATGTACTTTTTTCTCCTATTCCATCATTAATAATAACCTGTCAGCACAAGACAGTTCAGGAGTTTTGGTGTATTTCCTTTAGATTTTCACTGCCTGTGTCTTCATACTTGAAGCCTTTTTTTTTTTTTGTCCAGCTACCAACTACTCAAATGTACATGATAAACAGTATCAGTGTTGGAAAGTGAAAAGAAAGACTTGAATATAAAGGCATGAATATCTGTTTCCTCAGTGATTCTAGCACTGATCCTTTACAAATGTGGTGTACCACCTGAATGAGAATATGATGGTTCTAAGGTGCACAACGATAATTGTATATCAGAATCTGTATGGCCAAATGATGGTCTCAGTGAATCCATGAACAAAGTCTGTTCTCCTTCATCTCAGGTTGTAAAAAAGTCCAAAACAAACCATGAAAAAATGAATGCGCTTTGAAGGGCAGGCTGACTCTCTGCCCATCGCTTTGCCCAGTTGTTCCACTTCTGTTTGTTGTATTTCACCAAAGATTGACTCTTGTCTCCCTCAGCGACTGATTGGACTGATTTGGCTTCTGATGGTCCATGCCAGTAGTTATTTTAATACAGTGGGAAAGGAAGCAAACCATCCCAATACATACATATACAAACATACAGACCTGAAATCTTTCTTTTGGCTTTTGGGGTCTTGCATTAGTCTTCTGTACACACAAGTTGAGACCTATTTTGTTTAGTTAGACTGACATCACTTCCTTCTTTTGTTTTCTGTGTGGTGGGTTCCTCTAAAACTGCTTCATGGAACTCAAGAAAAATTAATTCCTGGAAGGCACAGTGTTCAGAGACCTGTACGATGTTGCTGAAACAGAGACTACAAACTGTACGGTACAGACTCATTTCAAAAGAGGTGCACGCCATGAGGGGGAGTGAAGTAGAGATATTTGCACTAATTTGTATTTTTCATTATCAAGCACTTCCCTGGCTTTGTCAGTGCTGTAATAGAGAGCAAAAACAGCAACAAAAAAAGAATGATCTCTATACTTATATATAGTGATCCCAAAGGTGCTGGTTTAGTGGTGAAAGAATAAATTTCTTTTTCTTTCCAACAGTTTAAAAATTAGAGCTGTACAGGTGAAGTCATAAGTTGTCCTTATTTCACTTGGCTAGTTTCATACAATACTGCTTTTAAAATTAATATTGACCTTCAATGACTATGGGAACAGCTATTGGCATGCAGAAGATTAAATAAAGCAATAGAATGTGTGCACAGTGAGTAAGTATAGCAAGATATAACTGATAGAGTAACTGCAATGTCCCAGAAACTAAAACTGAGCAGTATTTTTCTGCTATGGGCAAATTCTTCAGCACTCTGACCTTGATACTGCATAGAGCAACTGTAGGTTAGCCCATGTATTATCCATCATTCTCAGGTGCACTTAGTCTTGGAAAAAAAGATCCTTTTAAAATTTTATGTTTTTGTTTTTGTTGTTTTTTTTTAATTTTCCCCTTGAGGCTTAAGATATCCAGTGTTATACTGACAGTTATATCAGGTGTACAGATCCTGGTATACAGGAGATGGCTTATGAGGGTATAACAAACAAAACAGTGTGACCGTGCAATAAAATGGCAGAAGAAATTCAGTGTGAGGAAATGTGAAGACGGGAAGCAACTTCACATGGGAAAGAAACATTACCTTGCTTTATTTCTATGTATATGTTAACTAAAAACTTCCTGCTCCTCAATCTCCTTCCTGGGTCTGAGGGGGAGGGCAAGCAGAGAGGGACTTTCTCCTGAAGGCATACCAGGCACCTGCCATTCAAACTGAGCTTCTTGCCTAGGAAGTGACTGTCTAGTGGGATGAGCAGAACTTGGGAGCAAAAGACTTATTTTAGGATGGAATGAGTCTGACAGGGTTTGGAGCTTCAGGAGCATGTGCTGAGCTCTCCCCACTGGTGCTCAAGCTATAGGAGCATTCAGACCTTGCAGATTGCTGTCCTGCACCCTACAGCCATCTTCTTCCTTAATGCTTGGAAAATGTACAATCTAGTGCTGTTCCAAGTCATTGGCTGTCCTTCTTTTGCCTCCAAGATGTATTTGCTGAGGTCTGTAATGTTTGATTCAAAACTGACTGACCCTGGTGGGAATATTTGACATCAATGAAAAGGGATTTGCATATTCACAAAAACCTGGAAGTACAGGCTTCTGGGATGATTTGGAAGAATAATTCCAATTCAAGAAAGGTCGTCGTTGGTTTTTTATGCTCACACTTCAAGGCAAGTTAGGAATAAGGATAAGAAAATTCTCAGATAAGAAACTCTGTATCCATGGACTGTATTGGTGGTGGCTCTGCTTGTGATTTGAACCGTGCTCTGAAATCTGTACTTGTTTTTTTGTTCATATCAGGTCCCAATCTATCATAAAGCAGCACATTCCCACTGCTTCTTTTCAAGATCTTGCTGACAGTTATAAGAATAGTTCAGAGCTGCTCTGAGCAAGGGATGCTTTTCTGAAGGAATGTCTTTTTGTGGGAAATTTCAGCAGGAACTGAAGGCAGAATGTCCTTATGTAGTTGCCCAGGATAAAGAGAAAGGTGTTGCTTTGCCAAGCACGTACAGTAATTCATGCAAAAAAAACATAACACGGATATTTTTGAAAACGTATGAAAAATATATGTGCCATATGTCACCTTTCCAGGCGTGGTGCCAGTGTACTGAGTTCTTCAGGGCTTTTGTCTTCTGCAGAACATCATAAATTAGAACAACAACGGCAAAACAAGAAAAAGAAGAAGGAGGGAGGGAAAAGAAGGGAGAGAAGGCTATTTATTTATTTTTATTTTTATTTTAATCTTATACATGCCTCTGTTGATAAAACTAAGAGTCTGATTTCTCTTTTCTCAAGGTTGCACTGTGTTCTTCCTTAGTGTGGAGTAAGTGATCAGGCTCTCTGTGATGGATTCAACTATGTGTTGAATTTTCCTTCATGTTGATTTTAATCTTGTTGCAGTCGTGGCACATGGTAATCACAATGTGATTACTGTGCCAGGTCTTGACGAGATCTGCATGTGGGGGAATTCAGCTGGAGATGGTTCTCATGTAGTTGATTTTCACAGTCTGGGCTTTTTTTTTTTTGTTCTTCTGCAAGAGCATGGAACAGTCGGTATGGAATGTTGAAACTTGTTCAGAAATTTTTGTTGTGAAGTTAATACCTGCAGAAAACATCCTGCTGACAGAAGATGCCCAGCCCTTTTCCGGTAAAGACTCTTCAAAATTTTTATAAACCATGTTTAATGTCTTTGACTTTCATAGAAGGTGTTTGATATTTAACTGGAAGCTCCTGGGTTTGCAGAAAAGCCACAATTCCTTCTCCTGTGTATTCCAGTTAACTGGGTTATAAACTATTACAAGTTGCTGTTTCTCTTCCACATTCTTGAATTCCCCAAGAAAATTACGGTATCTAGCCTAATTAATACATGAATATGAAATACTCTGAAGAGCCAAAACTTAATTTAGCTAAAGAAGCAGCAGTAACACTTCATGCTACCTAAAACACACAGTGCAGAACCCGAGCAGCAATCCCAGTTTGAGAGGTTGCTGCTGGGCTCACCTATACACTTCCTGCCCCCACTAGTCTGACACCCAAGTGACCCAGCAGTGGCAGTGGAGACAGTTGAACTGAAGGAAATAGCTGAGGGACTATAATTGTAATGACACGGTTTGATTGCTTATTAATTTCTCACTTCAAAAAGAATCAGTATTGTAAATTGAGAACCAATGGATTTGATTTGTAAGAATGACCTTTAAAGTTAGCAACTGCTAGATTTATGGTTGTCTGCTGAACCTTAACTCCTTCCCCAGCATTTCTGATCCGATCTCCAACTCCACAGTGGTATCCCATGTTTGTGGTGCTACTTGCAGTAAAGAAGTTGCACATAGACACAGCGAGAGGGAAGATTTCTTGGGCCTCTCTAATTCTGGCATGTGATAACTTTCAATTGGGTGACTTTGCTGTGTCCTTTAACGTAGCTATTTTTGTGTGTGTGTGTATAAATTAAAAATAGCTCGATAGAAATAACTTTAAAACCCTGGAGTATTTAATAGCAAGCAATTCCTTTCTATAAAAATTTTATAACAACTTCTAAAATGTAATCAACAGAGAATTGTGCCCCCGCTTTTGAATTCTTTAGGTGGTTTTAAAAATAATACTTTAAGGATGTTGGAAATGGCAGCATGAAGTGTTTCTTTCCTGCTGAATAGCTACTAAAATAAACTATTCCAACTGTATTAAAATATGAAAAGCATACCACTGTTACTTTTACTCGAGCAGTATGAAAGCACATTCGTTTGATGCGATAATTGCTTTGGCATATATACACATAATTTATTTTACTGAGATTTAAAGATTAAACACAGAAGTTCTTCAAAACAAGATCCTAATGATACAGTTTTCTACCATGCCTACAGTCAGAGGTGTCTTCTCAACTCAGTTTATGAGGAATGTTAAATGTTAGGGCTTTATCTCTATTTTATGTAATTTTTTTTTATTATTATTTTCAGCAAGCAGTAAACACTATAGTAGAGACCTAATATAAAGAAGCTGTGAAGAAATATTTTTTTTAAATAGCATTTAAAAATTTATAAATTGTAAAAGGATGATAGATGGTGGAATATGGTTTAAAATGCTGTTTAGATAGCAGGCAAAATACCAAATCTGTTGCAACCAGATAAAATTTGATTTAAGGAACTTTACATAATCACTGGAGATGGTAAAAATGTCAGCTGTTTTTAACAGTTTTAGGGAAATTAGGATATATTTTCCCAACCAGTATTTTTCTAGGAAAATTGTGGATAAGGGGTTTTTTGGAGATATCAAAAGGTAAAAGGTGCTATCCAGTTTAAATTTCTGTGTAGTGAAGCCTGAAAGTGGTGACCAGTATGAAAATAGTCGTTAAGAATATTTGGGCCCCAGAGGAATGTTTTAATCCAAGGCAAAATAAATAAATAATCTTTTTGCTAAAATCTCTTTATTAAGCTCGCGTGTCACAGGAGTATCATCTTTGTCGGACTGAGTTCTTAGGTAAAACAAATCCTGGCATTACACTCCCAAGCCTTTGTGGAGAGCCACAGGGAAAATCTGTAGCACTAGAAGAGACACCCACAGCTGGGACGTCTGGTTATATGGGGTGTTATCGATATGCTTAAACCAGGTAACAGCATAAAGCTGTCATAGAAAGGAAAATAGAGATAACCAGTGCAAATACTCTTCCATAATAAAATATTTAATTTCCCTTTATGTGCACAATTTTCTTGCTTTCATAGCATCCTTATTTGTAAATAATGAATTTTAATGAATGAATACTAATGACTGTAGATCAAAACAAGTCCCTTAAACTTTGGAGCTAGATATTTCTTGTGCTGCTAAACTTTGCAGTGTTACTGGAATTCTTGATCTGCCATCTATTGCCTTCTTAACTCTATGAGTTCTAGGGATGATTTATGTGAGGTATGTGTCTAAGGTGGGTTAGACAATTATGTTCAGCAGTCTTGACCTGTGTAGGGTTCTGAGGAAATGTCTTATTTGGGAGCATAAAGGAATGGTTGAACACCAAGATTTGACAAACTGATACTTGGTCCTCTTACAGTTCTCTCTGGGAAGGGAAACTGTGCTACAAGCTGCAATCTTTCCAAAGTCTCTTCCCTCAAAGCTTGCATGCTATCCATTAAGAAATAAATAAATCACAAAGCTCCATCAAAGGTTAAACAATGAACAGGTTTGTCTGGCATCACTGTCACTCCATCATCGCAGTGCACAGTTTTTCCTTAAAAACAGACTCAGATTGCTTTATGAGCTATTTCAACCTGAACGTATGGTGAAAAGGATCCTACTAACCCTTTACTGGCTACAACACTTCACAATGGATCGGTGTGAACATTCTGCTGACTAGTCCTTCTCCCTGGAGCATGAATAAGAGTCTTTTATAACTCTTATAAGAAAACTCTTACAAATTCTGTATTTTCATTCGTTATACTGTAATACAGATATCTGAATACACTGGTCCTGTCTAAAACCCAAACAGTATATGATGGGATTGGCTTTTATGTTCTTTTTTGGTTTATACTGTTAGCTTGTGTGGAGGAAAGGCTTCTTGCGTCTCACATTCCAGCAGACTGATGTCCTGTCACTGACATCAGCAGTATTAAGATTGTGCTACAGCTGTACTTGGACCTCGTTATCAGGCCAAAAATAACATTGGTGCAATCTGGTGGTGCCAGCTATAATGACACGTTTTGTTGGGAAATAGATGCTGTGACTCTGAATAAGAATGATAATAATAGTTCGTTGGATGGTGCTGGTGGTGGTTGCACAGTAGAGAAGTGCTGCTCTGTGTCCTTCAGAAATCCCTGGGTATGTAACTAGCTTGTTGTTGCTGTAATGTTGGTTTGCATTTAGAAATCTCCTTATCAAATGAAAAACTGGCGTGTGTGTTTGTAAATATAATCTAGGCCAGTTCTCAGAGGACATCATCCCAAAACCAAATCACATGGCAGACCGGGTACAGGTAATAGCCTTCGTTCAGTAAGGTTTCCATGTATGATGATCGAGACTGGAAAGACCTATGTGTTCCTTAAAAGTAATACAGATTACAAAAACTAAAAAAATCGTTGCAAGTCTGCTTCTGCCCTGAACAGGTATAAGTAGAGAGAATGCATTCAACAGCCTACATTGACTTCACAGTCAATGGAGACTGGCTATTATTTTTTTGTGTCTTTCAGAGAATATTACATACCTGGGCTGCTCTTCCAATGTAGTCCTGAGTTCACTTTTGTGCACCTGTTCAGCGTGAACGAGCAGGGTTTCTATTCTGAATTGAGATAAATCTTGGTGAGCACTAGTTTCTACTCCAAAGGGCTTGGAAAAGTAGGCAAGTACTCACAGGATTTTCCACTTGCCAGGAGTTTACTGCATGCCTCCTTATTGCACAGGCCAGAGACTTCACACCGCTGTTATTTACACCAACTAACACCTCTTCAACAGCACATGGAAGTTTGCTCACAAGCCACTTGCCATCCTGCATGTCAAAAAGCTAAGAGAAAAAGGGAAAAAGCACAAGAATTTTACATCAGAAGGTATTTAAAGAATATGTCACAGAGTTAGTATATCTTGGCTACCCTCTCTCTCCTGGATTTTTTAGTGGCCGTGTCTAGCCCTCTGCTAGCTATGCCACATTTTTACAGTTTATCAGAATCATAAAAATGTGTCTATTATATCTATCCAGAATTTGGAGGGTATATTTAGAGAAGATGCATTAAACCAGGAGAGAGTTCGTGTTAGAGATAACATAAAAAACATCTATATCGTATGGTGACAAGTATTTCTCATGCAATAAGGCCTCCTGAGAGCTGTGACTTGCCATCTACAAAGCCCCAAAGTTAAGCCAGACACCTCCGAGTGTCCCCAGGGGAGCAGTCATCTCTGAGATGTGAAAGGCATCAAGATTGAGCATATCAAAAAGTCCTACTCACTTCTGAGAAGAAGTGGTATCTAAATAAGCTTTAAATCCATATTTTTTCTTAATTTTCCCACATTCTGTAGTTCTTACTAGTTTCAGAATCTCTTATAAACTCACTGAGAAGAAGAGGGAAACATTTTCTTTCTGGCTAAATATTAAAATTAGCAGCACAACACTTGTATTTCACAATTAAAAAAAGAGTTAAAAAAACTAAATGAAAAAAAATCTTGTCAGTTGCTTCTCTTCAAGTGACAATTGGCTGAAATGGGCTTTTCATACACTAAGTCTAGGAGGGATATCAGAAGGAGGAACAGAAACTGGATAAAACAGGTCAACTAATTTAGAAGCAGTCTTCATGGGTTTCATTTGTTGCCTCTGTCTAACTCTTGCAGGAACTGTATTAATAAAAACTGGGAACTTTCTGACCCGGCAGAGATATATACTAGAGGAAAAAATAATAAGGAGACCCTCTGGGACGCTGTCCTCAGCTGTGGTAAATCGGTATAACTCTGTGAATGTTGAACTAAATTATAACACTGGAGGATCTGCTCTTTGCCTATTTGGTACTGCTAAGTTTTGTCTTTTTTAAGTAACAAGGAAGCAACTTATTAGTCAAATAAAGAATATTTTCGATAAATATATTTTTTCCCCTCTGTAAACAATGAACTAAAAAAAAAATGTCCAAAGTCACAAAATAGCACATGCAAGAAATTAATAAATTCAGAGAGATGAGAAATGTCTCATTAGCAGTTGTTTTCCTTTTCTCTTGCACCACAAAAGGAAACATTACAAATGTGATGTAGATGGGGGCCATAAAATCCCCAAACCAGGATGCTGACCTGAGATCCTTGAGATTTAGTGCTGCATAAATCCTCAAAGAATGCTTGTTGCAGGAAATTATCCTTCTAGCCATAATGCTTTATTTTCAGCCAAATTATTGATGCAGGATGAAATGAAGTCGAGGATATTGCACCAGAATCACAGTTCTATTTCTGAAGCTGGCGGATTTTTAATAGCATATCTGAAACACAAGTTACAGACTTACTATGAACAAATTCATGGCTTGCTTCCAAGGCAGATTACTTCTCCCAGCATTTGTAGCTTTCTTCTCATATAATGCAACAACAAAGCATTAATCATGCAAATATCAATATTTAATGATTAGGTGGTTAATGCCTGCAAATCGCTTTAGAGATAAAACGTACTCTATAAATCTAAGTGTAGGATATTTACTCCTTGCTGTATCTTAGTTGGGTAGAGAAGGGCTGAGAACCGGCTCATGTTATCTGGAAAGGTAGGTACCTGACAATACTGACATGAGATGTAAACTCCAAACTTAGTGAGCTCGGTGACAGTCTTTTCAGTCATTTCAACTGCTTCAGAAGTTTGCACTGTAGAAACATTTGTATGCTAATGAGTGTACAGCTCAAACTTCAAAATATATTAACTAGGTTAAAACCAGGATTGGGAACATTTGGCCAGCTAATTAAAATGTCATAATTGATGCTGCAGATACCATTATTACCTCACACAATTATATTAATGAAGATTTACTGTCTAATGAGGGACTGAGGAAAGAGCATAGTTGTAGAAAAGAAAGAATTCAAGTGCAAGCTTTTCCTGAGAGTTAGCATTGTTAAAAAAAAAAAAAATAAAAAAAATCAACGTGGCTCTTTTTAAGTGACAGGTGAGTCACGGTCACTTTTCCTTAGCTACCTCATTTTTGTTAAAGAATTTCTTTTGACTTAGATGGCAACTTATAAAAGAGTTGCTGAATAATTAAGAAGCATGCGTACATGAGTAGGCCACTGAGTCTGGCCATAAACGATCACTGGATGAGATGAACTCCTCAAAAGAAAAATGTTTGCTTGTCCTGAGTCTCACTTACTCCTTTTGTTTTCTGTATCTATGTGTTATGGGAACAGTTCAGGTTTAACTAACAGAAGAACATAGCAAAAGTTGTTTCCTTAGGTGTCATTTTTGTCAACATCATTCTCAGTTGTCTGCTGGCACATAGCACTTTCCTCAAGCATTAGAAAATTTGGAGAGGAAATACCCTATTCATATATTGTGGGAGAAGGTTTATTTGGCAGGATCTCCTAGATTTCGCCATCTAGGAGACATGATGTCCTCTAAAATTTCCTGCTTAAAAACCTTTCCTTACTTTCAAACAAGTATCAAAACCTACTATGCAAAATACTTACATATATGTTTAGCTTTGAGTTTATGCATAAATTTCCCCAGTTATTCTGAAACTTTTGGTGAAAAGGTATCAATGTGTTTTAAAACAGGCCTGTCAAAGTGACAAAGTCTGTATCGAGTTGTATGTGCAACCTTCTCCCCATCGTGAGGTTGTTTAATGAGAGTAGAGTGGCGATTTGTGTAGGGTTTTCAGACACAAAGTTGCCTGGATGGGTGACTGTCTAGAAGCCTAACAAAGCACAGTCCAAAGTGACGGGAGGGAAGAGTATATCTAAAAATAGAAGCTGGCAGCCCAAAGGCAAAACTGATGGGGTGTGGGTACCTGAGAACTGCAGAATACAGGAACAGGAAAAAAACTAGTGTAGTAACTGTAAGAGAAGACCCTGGAAGGCTAGAGGGCAGGCTGCATCTTGTGCTGCTAATGGTGAGCTCGAAGTGTGGCTATTCAGAGAAGAGAGCTGCTGTCTTTAGTGGACACTGGTGCAAGCCACTACCACCTTTAGAGCGAGACTCTACACATCGGTGGACAGAAGTGCAACAGCACACAACTGTGCTCTGGCAAGGGAATGAAGGAATATTCAGTCAGGTCTGCCATGAGTTAAAGCACAGATTTTATTTTATTTTATTTTATTTTATTTTATTTTATTTTATTTTATTTTATTTTATTTTATTTTATTTTATTTTATTTTATTTTCACTTAAGTATGATTGGAAAAAATCATCATCATTGGATGAAACCATATTGAGGTTGATTTCAACCTGACAAATAGGAGATCATAAGTAAAGAAGGCAGTTAAGGTATTTTTGGTTTAGTTACACTGGATTAAAAATAGGGTTTGAAATTTTCTGGGTGATGCAATTTCCCTATGTTTTGCAGACACGTATAATGGCTACAATCTCCCCAAGGGCTTTGTCTGGAGACCAGCTAGGATAGTGGAGAAAACCTTTCTGGCACCTCAGTGCAGGCAGCTAGTGGTCCTGCTGAAGGCAATGAGGAAGAAGAACACCCCAAATCAAACAGTGCTCTCTTCACGTTGATTACCTGCATTTTGAATGCAGGATGCTGATAAGTGTCTGCTTGGACCAAGGGCTGATGGAAATTGGATATAATTAGCTTTAGGCTCTGCTCCATGCTCAGAACTCAGTTCTCTGGCTGTAGGAGGCAAAACAACTACCGAGAATGCGTGAGGCTGCTATTTAAATCTATTTACATAATTTTGCTGCGCTTTTCTTAAAATATTTCTGTGTGATTGAAGAACTCTTTCCTGGGTTGTCTTTTGCTAGAGCTATCTTGGCCATTTCACTGGAAAGCTAGCTTTCAAGGGAAAAGAAAAAAGGAAAAGGACTTGTGTGGCACTGTGTTGCCAGAGGTCAGAGCCATTCCTTGGAGGCAAGCGAGAGGAGGTGGCGTGGCCCTTCCCTGGGCAGCAGCCTGAGCAGTGGCAATGTCAGCAGGTCCTTCTGCACCTGTGTGTCCCCCACCTACCCTGAGTATTCCTTGTGCCATAAAATTATCTCCTCCTCAACTAGAACAACTTTGAAGAATGTCTTTGAATTTCGAAAAGTTAGGTCCCTGTGGGAAAGCAGGTCTGTGACACTGAAACAAGAAGAAAGGAAAGCAGCATTGCTAGCAAGGGGTGTGGCACAATGAATCAATTCACAATTAGAAAAACCCAATAACTTTCATTTGGGTGGTTACTCAAAATTATGAATTATTTGTCACATCTTTTAAAAAGTAAGCTACATTAGCATGATCAAAACCGTGTAGCCCCATGTCCTCTCTGATGCCTGTTAAACAGCAGTGTACTATGCAATGCCTGTGTTTTGAGACTTTAGATTTGATTCATTTGGTTCATTCAGAGGTATTATTTTAGAAAAGATCTTTGCTATGATTTTTACTAGACGGTACTTGTGAACCAGCACTCAGGAAAGAAGTGCATTTTAGAAAGCAAATTGCCTCATTATAAGCTGACATTGGCTAACAAGTAATATTAAGAGATTTTGGGTGAGGGAGAAGAGAAAAAATATTCACCTTTTGTTCATTGAGGATTTGCAGTTATGGGACAAAGGAGGACACATTTGGGATTCAGTTCAGTCTCAGGGTTAGAAACGCTCTCTTCTAATCAGAAGCATACAGGTGAGAGACATGCTTTGTGTCTTTTATGCCTACCATCAGAACGGATTCAGGTGCATGCATAATGCATGAGGCAAGAACCAGAACTGATGCAGAATAATCCATAAAATATGAAGCCGATGTTATGAATAATTAAAGTACAAACACTCAGAAACACCTGCTTGGCAGCTAATAGGATGGGCTGCACTTCACTTATATGAGTGATAGAAACATAAACTTGAAAGTATCCTTGGTCCCACTTGGATGTACCCCGGCCTCTGTGCAGTACATGCCACAGGGCACAGCTGCCAGGCCACCCCTCAGGGATTCTAGACGGCTGTTTGGGAAGGGACTGAACACTGTGATTCTCCTCTACAGTTTCAGAGAGGCCATGGTATCTGTTTGCTTCAGAGAGAAACTGCAAGCGTATTTTCTTGTTATAATATTGAAGAGGCTGAACTTTCAGCCTCCTGGTAAGTAAATGCCAGTTTTGTTTAGAGACAGTGAAGAAAGATTAAATATTTAGCTTTTATCAATAATGTACCCACTAAATAATAGTGCCCACATTGACACGCAATCTGTGACAAACTTTCACAGATCCCCTGATGTATTTGAGTGAAGCTCAGGGTTTTTCTAACTTGTAGGAGATGAATACTTTCTGAAGTTCCCTTCAGAGAAGAGAGAAAGAAGGGCAAGAACTGAGCAAACGGTATGCACAGAAGGGAAGGTCATATAAATTATTACTGCTTGCATGGCTTGTATGCTAACCCACTCAGGTGGTGTTACTATTCTTACCTGATACTTTTATGATCTCAGTGGAGATCTTGTGTCTATTATGCTAGATGTTGACAACTGACTGGAGGAAAACAGACTTGTCCTAAAGAATTTGTTTGAAATAGAGGGGGCAATAGTGGGATCTTTTCTGCAGTTAAATGGCCATCTGTTTTAGTTGAGTAAAGCTAGGGAAAATGTAAAGATTCATAGCAGAGAGCGATTGCAGTTTTACCTGAAGCAGGGAGAAAAAGGTTCTGACATTTTAGGGAGCTTGCAAAGTGTGTTTTAATTGGTATCTCTGTTAGAGCGATTTGAATAATGGAAAATAGCCTCTGGGCTGTAATTTATGTTTTGTGACTATGCACATATCAAACTTCAATATACTGGTTTTTATAATGCTGCTCTTATGAAGGAATTCCAGCTGCATGCACAGTGATCTCAGATCTTGTTATTTAAAATATCTTCTTTGTTTTGATGTGTTGGATCCTAAGGAAGTTCTGCCTGTATTCTTATTTCATGCAGAGAGACTATGTGTCGCTGAAAACACATAGCTTTAAAGCTTACAAAATCAGTGCTCTTGCTGGATCACACACAGTGTGAGCTGAGTGCTCAAGGGTTTAGGTGGATATGGTATAGATGAAAAAAAAGAAACTGGACTCATGGGCCTCTGAGTCTGAATCGGCTAAAGTGACAAAGCTCCGAGAGCCCTTACACTGACAGTTTGGAGGATGTATGTGTTTACAAGTGGGACAGTTTTCCTGTCATTTCAAAGCTATGAATTTGTTCTAGTTTTGCCATAGACTCACTAATACCATTGCATCTGTTTATGTTCTCTGTTCTCAACTGATAGACCTGAAGCGCACTCCTGTTTAAATTAGGGTATAGACATTAGATAAAAAGAAGTCATTTGTCGATTTATTCTAGAACTAGGACAAAAGCCCCAGTGGGAAATGCTGCCTTTATGAAAATAATACTCAAATGAGCTTGACAAAGCACAAAATGATTATCTGTGACTATTCATATTATTTTAGCAGCTTATTTTGCAGAATCAAAAGTTCTAAAATACTTTCTGTGGCTTGTGTCTGGGATCAGGCATCAACAAATCACCATTTGAACTTATCTCTTGAGGTTAGGCTAAATACTGAAATATTTTAGCATGATTTAATGCTAGGAAATAGCAAATGAGTCTTCCCTTGCATCCAGAACCCGTTAGGTTCTGGGGTGCAATGCATTCTCCACAGAATTCAGTCTTTACTAAGGCTGAGGAAGCTGTAGAAAGCTCTGTTACCATCAACTATGCTGTTTAAAGAAAAAATGAAACCCAACAACAACCTTAAAACTAAACAAACCTGCATGTTGCTACAGAGGAAGCTGAATTCTCTCTAAGTTCCTACCTTGATTTTTCAGTTCAGGAGTCATTGCTTTCAGTGGTAAATAAATGTTTTTCATAACTGTGGCAATCTTCCTTTCCTACACCAGAAATAAGGAGCTGCAGTGGCACTGGGGGAAGGACAACACTAATTATGCATCGAGCGTCTTCCCCACTGACAGACTGAGGTATGTTTTTGATTGTCAAGCCCTTCACTGTGTTTCAAATTATTTTGTCGGGAAACAAATGTCCTGGTATTCTGGCCTTCTGAGAGGGAAGAACAACTTTGAAATTGTAGGTTCAGGCTTCCTTTGCCATAACGTATTTAGACTTTAGACTGCTAGAAAAGTGTTCCTTAATCACAGGTCACCATAGAACTTCACAGGCTTTCTGTGAGCTGAACAGACTGATAAGATGTTCTGATGTTATTCACATAAATTTTTATTTACTTTTTTTTTATAATTGCTAAGTACTTCTTATAATAGGCAGTAAATGAATGTAAGCAAAATTACAAAATATAATCACCATCACCCAGTCACAGTAAACAACTATACTCAAGTACACATCCTAGCAAAAATATGGTTATTAAAAATTGTTTTTCTAAAACTATTTTAGTCTTTAAGTCTGGTTTTAATTATGGCTTAACATCAATGTCAAGAACTTTTTATCTTCAAGTTTGCTTTAAATATATTGATGAATTCTCCTGTAAGCACTTTAATATTGCAAAATAATTGCTGTACACATATATAGAAGTTGCTGGAGGGACAGATGAAATAAGAACATCATCCCTGGAGGTGTTCGCAAAGCATGTAGACCTGACGCTTCAGCATGTGGTTTAGTGGCCATGATTATGTTGGGTTGACAGTTGGAGTTGATGATCTTAGAGGTCTTTTCCACCCTTAATGATTCTATGATTCTATGATGCTGTGTTTATGAATTATTTTGTCCTCTTTCAGTAAAGAACTGAAAAATGACGCGTTGCAGTCCCGTGACGACTGAGAACATATTTGCATGCAAAGAAAAAACGTGCTTATTTTAGCTTTCAAAATCACACTTCACACAACAACCACGTAATGCCATTGGTGGCTATTCTAGTGATCTCACTCATATCATATATGGAGTGACCTCAGCTGCTGGACTTACCTCCTATTAACATCAGAGATCTAATAGATGGATTTCTTAGTGAGTCACTTTGTTTTAAGGACTCACACACCTGATGCAGTAGGAATCTTGTATGTTGTATATAGGCTCCTGTACAATGTCCTGATACAGTGCACATGGTTCTGAAAGAGACCTTACCAAATCATTAAATGGATCTTGCAGAGCATGAAGTTTTAATTGCTCTGGGGATACTAAGAAAGAATAGCATTGATTAACTAACTTGACATAAATTTACGGAGTTGTTAATCTAATATCTAATGAAGGGACTTTATTTTACTTTTTGCACAAGATCTCGGTGATTTCACTAATGATATTTCGAATGTCCCTTTTCTGCTGATTTTCATGCACCAAAAGGAAATTAAAAACATTACCTTGAACTGAAATGTTTTCTCTATAGAGTAATTTTTTCAAACATGGTAGTTTCAGACAGCTAATTCTGAGCAACTGGTGGTGAGACACAGAAGACCTGAAAGGAGAGTCTGACTGTTCATGACAAAGGTAAAATTACCTTGTGTAAACAGAGTTAGGAGAGGGTAGCTTTGTGCAGTATGGGTTTCTTTTGTCTATTGTAAGCCTTTCCTCCTAAAAATTCCTTTGCAGGTGAAGGTAACAGTAAGATACAGAGAAGCCTAACTCAAGGTGGTTAAAATAGAACAGACATGGAGTCGAGTTGAGGTGGTGGGATCCTCTCCTGAGAGTGAGATGACAAGTGAAAAAGATGCAGTAGTACTTCGAAAGAAGAGCATCCTCGCAAAATAACTTTCTGTCTTGCAGAACCTCCATATTATAGATTGTGATCTTGTGAAAAAGTGAATTTAAAATTAGCGTCGGTGGATCAGGATTTGTCATCTCCACCTGTGTGGGTCTCTGTGTTTCTAAGACTGGGACTGAGAATGGGGACTAGGCAGAACTGTGAGGATTTCCTTTTTCATCATGTGCCCTGAATAAGAAAAGGATCAGGTAGCTGTGAACTTCATTCACAAGGAGACTGCAGCTAAAGAGAACATGGCTTTTTATCTAGGAAGAGAAAGAGCTGATCAGGTAGTTTAACAGAGTATGTCTTCTACCCTTGGAATTTTTCTACTGAAAAATGTAGTATTACTGGATATTTTTTGAATACAAATTACTACTGTGGTGCATATCTCGTGGTTGGATACCATGTTAACACTAGATCTATCACCAATTTTTAATGAAAAAGTATAAAATAATATAAATTTCGGATCATGTTTCAGGGAGAATATTTTACTGAGACAATTGTAGTAAAGGAAACTGAAATGTCAGGGAGAGTGAATTTAAAGAGACTATACAAAGCTATAGAATCATTTTTGGCTAGGCTGACTAGGGGAAAGGTCATATTTTGCATTGCCTATGGTGTGAATAAAGTGTGAGGTTAAATCCCATGTGACAAAATGCTGGAGAGTCACCAAGGACTGGATATAAACACATAGCTGGTATAAGGTGAATAACAAAAAATGAGAAGATTGGCATATCCAACTTATTAATTGTTATAATGAAACTCGCTAAAGACAGAGATGTTTTGTTCTACATATATAGCAATAGCCTCTAGTACGAAGGGTCTGTAAATAACTAAGCAAGAAATTTAACAGCTTTAAGTACTGCATTTCAAGTAGAGAATGGTGATCAACACATGCAAACTCAAAATTTGTTTAGCTGTGTCAATTGTCTCATTGTGCCAGTTAAGCCTTTTGTAAATTACAGAAAAGACTCTGATCAGACGTTTTAGTAATCAGGACATTGATTTACGATATGTGAAAAAATGTGATTGAAAAATAATTCATTGTTTAAAGACAAATGATTTAAAAACTATTTGAACTTACCTAAATGTGTCAGTGAAAGCAGCTTACTTTTAAACCTGCTTGAAGTAGTAAGTTCAAAGATCAGTATCAAGGGTATCATCCAATATGAGTCTGATCAATTAAATATCCATAAGGAAAAATACAAGCTGTGAGTGCTGTTAGTATCTAGGAAGGCTTGTCTCATAGGAAGGCTTATTGAAATTCATCCAGGCACTGACTACCATCCTTAGCATGCCTCCAACGTGTGGCATTCAATTCCAAAACCGTTCTAGTTTGCCTTCACTAAGGTATGTCCCTGCTGACCAGACATGCTAAGATTTAAAAATCAGCCTTACACAAATATAAATTCAGAAACCTCAATGATAGCAAACTGAGTCTTGCGGTTTCTACCACAATAGGCTCTTCCTATGGAAATTATGTTTGTACACAGAAGCGTTAGTTATTAGCTTTTTCTCTGATCTTTTAAGTTGTCATGGTTTTTTTGATCACAGACTTAGAAGCAGTGTTACTGGGCATAAAATTTGGTCACTTGTTTAATTAATAAAGCTCGTGGTACAAGGATAGTGATAATGTCATAAGAGAAAAGATGTTATTTACTTCCTATCAGCATACTGGGCAAATAAGCAACATGTAAAAAATTCAGGGATAGTTTCCACCATCTGCAAATTTGTGGAAAAAAAACCCTGATAATTCGTAGAGTGTAGTCTGAGCTGGGTACACCGATGTGCATCTGTTTTAAGTGTTCTAAAAGACTATTTCAATAAAATGCTTCAAATTACTGTCTATTTTTATGGTCCACAGGTATCAACAAACACCCAGGAGATTGCGTTTTTCAAAACAAAGACGCCATACTCACTTAGCACAGATTTCTTTTGTGTACAAAGAAATGAGCTTAGTAGCGCTCATTTCATCTACCGAACTGATAGCATTTAGAGAGTTTTAATTGTAGACCATAAAATTCCCCTTAGCTCCTGGCTCAGCTACGCTTGGATACACAATTAGAGGGTACAGGGTCTGCTCCAACCACTCTTGCAAACTGTAACGAGGCAAACCGCATGAAGATGATTCTGCTCGTTTAGATTCTATCATGTTTTTCCTGAGAGAGGGTGTTGTAGATCAAGTGTTTCCAACTTCAGTTCTTCCTTTACACAAGGTTCCCACCTTTGGCATCTTTCATGTTTCATTACATTCACTGGTACATGGTGTGGGAGAGAAAATGGATACACTTGAACAGTGTACTTGCTTTAATTAATGTATTAAATAGTGGTATTTCTTTTCTACCTCCCAGGCACCTGGGGATTCCAGAAATGAGCTGACAAACTTTACAGGTGCATCTCTATATGCTAAACCTTGTACCTATATACAAGCCTTTAAGCTGCATTAAACCAAAAATTGATCCGCACCTTAATTTTATTTAAATCGTATCAAAATCCCAAGCAATGTTTGGTAGCCTGTAATTACAGTTCATTGATTACTACTGAGAGAGGATAATTGCAAATAGCTAGAAAAGAAAGATTTAGGCTTGCTTTGCAGTTAATTTTAAGCATTGATCTCATAAGTGAATTGTTAGCTCTTTACATGGAGAATACTGCTGCAAGAAATGTTATTTTCTTTAATTTTATTGTTTTATTAAGATTTTCCTTATTTCGCAGGAAAGGAAGCCGGAATTCTGATTTCAGTGAAATACACCCGCTAAGATGGATTGTGTGTCTCTGACAGGTGTTTATTAGCAAATCAGGGGTTTGTGTCCCAAAGAAACATTTTATGCTTTAGCGTTTAGTGATTTGATGAAGAAATTGTGTTTATGCAGGTTCTTAGATAATCTCCTCCGTATCTGAGAGTGGGACCTTTATTTCACAGTTGTGATTGGTACCGCAAAGAAAAAAATATTCAAGATCATTACATGCTCTGCCTCCCATTCACACAGTAATAAATTATGCTTTGCTGGAATTGCAAAGTGTTATTTAAAAGTATGGTAGGATCAATGTTCCTAAAATTGCTGCTGTAATGAGCAAGTGGATGTGCAGTATATGTCTGTGATGTCTTTGCACAGGTGATGCACAATGCATGTGTGCACATCCGTATGCAAAGACAAGAACTTTGTCACGTAATTTTGTGCCTAAACCTACAGCCAGTTTATCTGACCTCCATTAAGGTTTTTTATAGATTTAGGAAGTAAATACTCCTGAAACAGTTAATATGAAGAATGAGCTTGTTCTTGAAGTTTGTATACTGTGGCTTCCTCTTCATCACTTCATCTGTTCTGAAGCAATTTTTCTTTCTGCTGTAAAGGTAAGATCCTATGCATGCTGAGTAATGAAGAGGTAAAGTTGCTGTTTGTGTAGTGAATGTTTTATAAAGAGGTTAAATGTAATAAGGAAAGGCAGAATACAGCAGTAGCTGTAGTGTAAAAATATTAGCAAGTGATGTAACTGTCAAATTAATTAAATTCAGTATGATATAAATTAAGGCAAAGTTGTATAAAAAACAAGAGTTCAGGCATTTAGTTAGTTGGTTGTAACTAGTATATCCAACTGGTGTCAAGTAGCTCTTTCAGCATAAAGAGCATAATTTGAATTTGTTGTAAACTCAGTGTGGTTAACAGAACTGCAGTTCTGTTCAGGGGAATTTGTCCTAAGTTGTCCACGTAAATAAAAAATAGCACTTTCCCTTTGTAACAAACCTTTTTGTTCTGGATATTAAGCTTGTGAAGATTACTGTAAATCTGTGGAGGCCAAGTATATATCCTAAGGAAAGAGAGTTGGATGTGAAGAATGTGGACACTGTTTCTGCTACCAGCTTTAGCCTTTTGCTTTTACAGGCGTGCTTGGCACATCTCACTGTTAACAAGTTTCTCAAGCTCCATCCTAAGCTGTTTCTTCTTTTCTCTGTCACTGTCTCTAAAGCCATACCCTTCTGCTGGTCAAAAACTTATTCCAGTGTCTAATTTAAATGACTAGATGATAGTCCTTTGTTCCTATGCCAGTATTTTCCTCTGCCTGCTGTCACCTTCTTGACATTAACTTTGCCAGCTTTGCTGCTCGTGGAAGTTAGGATCTCCCTTCTTCTGGTTGCCACTGATGCTTTCCTGTGTAACAACTGAATCTGATCTTGATGTGAAAAAACCCAGGCATTGGCACGATGCTGTATTATCATAGAATCATACAATCATAGAATGTCCTGAGTTGGAAGGGCCATCCAGAGGTCATCTAGTCCCCCCTGCATTAAGCAGAGACATCCTCAACTAGATCAGGTTGCTCAGAGCCTCTACTTGACTTGAACATTGTGATTTGTAATATTGCCCTGTGGCTTTTTGAATGACTGAGTTTGTTAATACTCTTGGCATACCTGTGAATGACATAATCCTGCCTCGTGAAGAACACCAGCCTGGTGAGATATGCGTTAGCACAGGCAAACATAAACCTTTTATTTTTTGATAGCAAACTCATAGTGTTTTACTACGGTAAGAATTATATCAACAGAGCTAACTACAACTTGTATATACAAGCCGACATTTATTTGATTATAATGAAACAAAGTCTTTTGTGTTTTTCCTGTTCTTCACTGCTAAGAAAATTGTTAATATTCTAAGGGTGGCTGAGAGGATTACTGCATGAAAACATGAGAGGTTTGAATGGGAGGAATTAACAGCAATGGCAATCAGATTCATTTTTGACGGTGTTATATTGGAAGTTCAAAGAATTTAAGTTTTCTCTGAGTGGAGGAGATGGCTGTCAAATTGCACCTAGAAAGCTTTTCTTTTCAAGGTTTAGCATTTCATGACTTTAGAGTACATGTCAGTTGTGTTTTCTAATATGCAGGGTTGAAATGTGCTGATTCAGTACCTAGCTCTGTGGTGTTCCCAGCTGCTTACAAAACATTTTATTTGAACAGGGGAACAGATTAACCATTTGAAAAGCACATGGAAGTCAATAAGAACTTGAGTAAGGGTTGTCACAGATATTCCCAGAAAACAGATCTTCAAACCTGTTTAGCTTTCTACTATAACAAGATGACAACTGTCACATACCTTGATATTTTTGATACTGTCTTCTCTGACTTCTTGTAAGCAAGACAGAGAAATACAGTTTGGTAGCAATAAAGTTAGATGGGAGCAAAACTTGTGAAATTGTTGCTTGAAGTGAACGGTAAACTCAGTAAGGGATGAATCCCCTTGCATGCTGGCTGGTCCTCAGAGATTGGAGTGGCCAGGAGCGGCTGGACTTATCTCTTAATAGGCATGTTAATTAGGATGTGTTACTATAGGTCCGATGCCAGACACACGCTAACAGCCTGTATGCTGTAGGTCTGGTTCTCTGCAAAGGGAGCAGTCGAATGCAGGAACAGCACAAGTTAAGTGTGACTGTAGGTCTGACAACAGATGCACAAACAGCCTATATGCTGTAGGTCCGGTTCCCTGCAAAGGGAGCAGTGGGATGCAGGAACAGCAGAGCTTTCCCGTGATTATAGGTCCGACACCAGATGCAGGAACAGCCTATTATGCTGTGGGCCTGGCTGCATTCACAAGGAGCAGTTGGATTCATGAATAACACGGTTTATTTACACTTGCAACATACACAGATTCTTTAAGATTGCCGGTGATGTATAGGCTAAGCTGCAGAAATGGCAATGTAGCTCAAAAGTATAATTGTAATAATAAAAGTAATTTCCCGGGGTGAAACAAACAGCCAAACACACACAGGTACGCTCAGGATAGCCGAGGCACAAGTCTTACCAAAAGGTGTCCCTTCTGGGATGGGCAAGGAGGACAAACCTGTCAGTCTGTCCTTAGGATTTGGTGTCGAATCCTCGTCCCACAGCACAGGTCTGAAACAGGGCTAACATTTATCCTTCGGCTTTCTATTAGTGTGTAAAGTGTGGGGATGGGACTGCAGGCGAATCATTAAGCAGGCTCATAGTTGCACAGACAGTCCTCGAGGGGCCTTTCAGACTAGATATCTTCTGCCGGGAGCAGGCACTTGTCTTTGCCAGACCGTTGGCTTCTGTGACCAGCAAGAGAATGGGGAGGCCAGGACCACACCTGGTCTCACCCCACATTTGGTGTCATCACAGCACTGACCACTAGATCTCCACCCTGTCTGCTTTGGACACTAAATACTTATCAACAGTGAGGAGTTTCGATGGCTTATGCTTTCTGCTTCCAACAGAAATGAGGCTCAGAGAACAATGATAGAAGATTGACTGTCAGAACAGAAAGGTCATTACATGCAGGCTGCCCTGGTACTTCTCAGTGTAATAACACAGTGTAATCGGCAGCCTCAAGAAAAAACAAATCTGTTCATTACATCTACAGGTGGTATTAATGTGAGGGCTTGTATGAAGAAGATTTAACATATAGAAAAAATCTTGATAAGTGAGAGAACTTGTTTGCAATCCTGTAAGGACAACTAACAAGACCTAGACTTGGGTATAAACGATTATGTGTGCAACAGGTTGGGGAATAGCAGGTTAGGTAGGTGCTCTGGGGAAGGAGATGTGAAGGTCCTTGAGTGAATTGCAGTTGAAAAGGGATCACTGGAGTCTTACTAGTGAAGTTCATACTGGGAATTTCAAGTAGGAAACTACATACGTAAAATCATCCTTTACCAGGCAGTAATAAATCTGCCAGTACATCACCTCAGTCATGAAAAAGAGGTATTGGTTAAAGGGAGAGTAAGTGCAAGCCCAGATCCATAGCAAACACTGCCTTAAATTTCTACTTGTCAACTGTTTCATAAAATATCTTTGCTAAGACCTAACCTTCTAGGAAAGGGAAGAGTTTTAAGCCACAGTGCAGCAAGCATTTAAGATGATAAAGCCGAGGGAAAGGTTTCCCTGTCTCACATCTCAGTATGACTACATTTTCTAACCCAAAAAGACTTAAGATTTCCATGTTTTTGTCTCCGTCTAAGGCTCAGGGCAAGCCTCACAGAGCAGGATTCCTATCAGCCCTCTCTCCCTTCTCTCCCAAGGGAGGATAAAAAGAGGAATGAGGAAGGAAGTGCCTCACATGAAATTGGAAGTTAAGACTATGAACAAAATTTAATTAGTAGCAGAGATAAACAGGGAAAAGGAAATATGAAGGGCAGAGGGATATACAAGCATATACCAAACCCGCTCTGGGATGGGGATGGATTGTGCAGAGCAGGTGGAGCCAGGCCTGGCTGCGCTGAGGGGTGGTCCCAGCAGCACCACAGCCTGACAGGGAAAGAAAAGAGCGTGAAGCCCAAACTTCCTATCCTTTTATAGAGCGTGGCAGGGAAGGGGAGGGAGTGCCAGCTGCCCTCTGACCCCTCAGGGTCCTACAGTTACCACCTGTCCATCCCCCCTCAATCTGTTAACTCTTAAACCACAACAGTTGTCTGTCCAGGACAAACATCCAGTGGCAAACATTGCCTTGGCACAGCTACATGTAACTGAAAATTAGCCATGCTCTTTACCTTACAGTCACCATTTTAATTTCTGTACCGTGCTTGTTTTAAGCTGATAAGCTGGTTGTTATTTTTACTTCATTACTTCTTATCAATGATTTTGTCCTTGAACTGTGGATTTTATCATTCAGTTTATTTGTAGTATAAATTATAAGGCTCTTTACTTAGGGCTTAAATCAATACTTTAACAGATTTTCTTGCACAGAACTAGTTTGTTTTTCAAGACAATTTTTTTAGAATCGCTAACGATGGGGGAGTCAAGTATGGCCAAGCCATATGGTTGTTTTCAAACTTGTGCCAAAGTCCTTCCCATGCTCCACCAAAGAGTGGGCACAACTGTGTTCCTCAGAGATAACATCAGAACAGAGTTATTCCCCTGGTCACAGCAGACTTGCAGGGGTTGTTTTTTCCTCTGTGCTGTAAACACCACGCTTGCTGCATCCCTTTCTTTTCCTGAGTGGTCTGTCTCACAGAGAAGCACCTGCGGCAACTGTGTGAATCTGAATCTAGCAGGTTTTACAAGGTCAGCCATTGTTTAACAAAGAATATATTTTAAAAATAATTAAGCTTGTTGCAGCTTCAGTTATGGACCTGTAACCTGCATCTCAAAAGCACAACCTTCTTAGCAATCCCTGCGCATGCTGAATAATACTTATTTCTGAGAGTTACCAGGTAGAGCTAAACAGTTGGTTAAACATATCTAGGTAGTAGAAACATGGCTATAAAAGGTGACATGCTTCGACAGACAGCAATAGTCCCCTGGGGGTACAATGACTGAGGGCAGTAGGAGGAACTGTGGCCAGTGCTTAACTGCACTGGTTGTAGCACTTGCCAGGTACGTGTTTATTTGTATTATCTGTAGTGGGATTTGGAATGGGATCTGTGAGCTAGAACTGCAAATGGGTTAATGATAGCAATGTTAATTGCTGTCATTTCTCATTTTATAGCTTTGTATAGAAAAGGCTAGTTAGGTTGAAGGATCAAATAAGGTTTCCAAGGAACTTCTGTGAGCACAGGACTTGAATCTAGTTTAATCCTGTGGTTATTCATGCTCTGTATGGTATTTGTTGCCTGCCATTGACAATTTTGAAAAGTGACAAAGTGCTGTAAGTGCAAAAGAATCTGGAGAGTCTTCCAATATTTGCAGAAGCAGAGTTCTTTGCAGGGGGTAGATGAGGGCCCTGCTGGGGGCCATGGCAGGATGATTACAGATTGCAAAATTTAATCTGTTTGTTTTCACATATCACACACCAACCCTGCCTACTGACCTTTTCTTGTTTTTATGACAGAATTAAAAAAAAAAAAAAAAGGAAAAAAAAAAAAGAAAAAAGAAATCCAAGAATGTTGTCTAGCATAAGTAATAAGGTAATAGAGAAGGTGGTCCTTTTTCTATCTCTGCCACAGGCTTGCTGTGCAGCCCTGGACAAATGAGATTTTCTCTGCTCAGTATTCCCTCCTGATACTTGGATTTTTAAATGGGCAGGATCCTGAGAGCGGGGACTTTATATGCTTCTATGATGTGAACCCTGTGAAATCCGCATTTGAATTTTGCACTGAAGTAGCGTGCAGGAGAGTAATGCACTCCCTTACACTTGATTGTAAACTGAAATATAAGTCAGTAAAGCTACAGCAGTTATTAAACTGGGAAATAAATACAGAAGTAAACATTTCTATTTCTCAGAAATTAACTAGGCAAAGTATATTGTTCTAGTTAGACTTTGTTTTACAATGAGTATTGCCATATAAAGAAGTTATGGTTGACAAAAATATATATTTTAAAATATAGCTAAATATTTCAATAAAATCTCTAAATTAGGGCTGTATACATTTTAATGGAACTTGCTTATCTTCTCTTTCATGGTCTGGTGAACTTCATAGCCTGACATATCTTTCAAAATAGTGGAATAGACAAAAGCGTAGTACTGCCATGAATAAAAACTACTGTTGATCCCCAGTCAGGTTTTGTTGTCATAAAACTCTGAAAGAGAAAGCTTAGCGATGAACAGAGGGAGGAAATGATTACATAGTAAAAACAAAAAATAATTTTTAAAAAAGGGAAGTACGGTTATTACCAGAAAATATTTCATCCATCATGCTTAGCAGAAACAACATCTTCAACACTACTGAAACAATTTCCTGCATAGTAGCTCATTATTTTACCGTTGTTTTCTTTGATTATTGTTGCTGCAAGGTTTATGGGTGTTATGGATCCACCAGGTGAGGTGTGTTATCGAAACAGCTCACCTGTATTCCGGAAGCAGCAACTGTCCACTTGTGCTCTATAATTCAAAACTAAATCCCATCAATCTTTTTGACTAGTCTGTAAAACACCATTTACTCCAGATCTGAATCTGCCAGAGTAACTAGAAATAAAAATAATCCCTTTGACGTTTGGATTCAGGGCAAAATTAAGAATATTATTTAAAAGACCTAAGAGTAGTTAGATGATCAGGATTCTGACTTTGATCAGCAAGTATTCCTTTGATTTGTGCTTCTTTCAGCCTCCTGAAACTTAAACCAAAACACCAGGCCTCTCCCCTGCCTCCCCTCATCCCGCCACTTCCATCCTCCCGTCCATAATTCATCCTGAAGCCTTTGATTTGACCCTTTGGGAGTTCAGCCCTGGACTTCACTGGGGCTCTGTGCTCAGCTGCTGATGACATCTGAAGCTGAGGTTTCAGATTCAGGTCTTTCCTATGCACATTTGCATTTTCATTAAAAACTAGACAGTAACTCGTTGGAACATCTTGATGCAGACAAGCAGATTTTATCACTATAATTCCCAGCAGAAATTGCAAATTGTTTGTTGAATGCATTAGGAGATGAACGGTGGTAAATGCCAGCTGCAAGTTCATGAGGGAAATAGAAACAACTGCTTTTCTGGCCAGATGTCAAATACCTGTCTTGGATCTTGTACAAGCTTTCAAGAGAAGAGGCACTGTTTTTGAATCCAGACTTAATGCATGGTGAAGAGAGAAGAGGTAAGGAGAGGTGTTCTTAAAACACTTGAGAGTTGGCAGGTGGGTTCTGCTGTCAGTTGTACTCCACTACAATCTGAGCTACTGATTTTATGTATCTGAAGTGCCGGAGGGAGGAAATCTAAAAAGGTTTTATGTAAACTATCTGTTGCCTACAACTTAAAAATGCAGAAAAAGTCCTCCAAATAAAAATACTACTTCCATGCTGTTTTTTGCTTTGAGTAGTCTAAAGGTAAAAGAGATTTCAGAAAGGAGACTCTAGAAAAACCAGCTACACCCCTTCAAACTGTCTGTACCTGTTGGTACAAGAGGAGGGAGCAGAAAGGCACTAAAACCCCAGCAAAACAGTACCAGTGTTCAAAAAAGGCAGCCTGGTAGACTGGAAATACCAACCTTAGACTGGGCACTACGTGTGAATGGGCACATAGATGTCACTTGTCCCTGCAGTGATATCGAATGGTGGGTGAATACTGTTACCACAAAGCAATCAGATCAGCGAGAACAAATTTTCCAGTTGACAGACGGAAAGAAATCTGCTCTTCATCTAAGCAACCACAGATCTCATCTGAAGGTATGTGCCTAAAATGGCTATGGAATTATTCACCAGAAGCACAGATTTTTCTCCAATGACTGCAGAAACGAGGCAGGATGTTGTCATTGCAGGGCAGAGTGTGGTGAAACCCATCTCCCAGTGCAAATGGACTGTGGGACATCAGCTACAAATCCCCCACAGCCAGTGGTATGAACGTAAGAGATGTACCTGGCTCTCCTTCCAGGAGCAGCAAGTTATAGCAGGAGACAGAGATCACGGCAGTAATGCAGTTGAGATGCCAAAATGAATGGGTAGCATTTGACTGAAAAATGGATGTAGGGCGAGACCTGGTTATACTGCATTCACTTCTATGTTACGTTATTTTAATCTATGGAGCAGGCTAAGCTGCCATTTCTCTTTTCCTACACCTCTACTTGTGGCAGCATGCTGGAGACTACTTGGAATTTCCTGAGATATTTTTTGAGCTCTTGTTTTTTCTATTTTTATCGTTGGAAATGAAAGTGATTCACAGACTTGGCAGGCAGAAGTCAATCAGGGCCATTGCTATTTTAGGCCTTAAAAATTATCACTCAAAACCAAGGACATAGATTAAATACATATCTTCTCATTTGGAAAGTGTAAAGGGTTCAAAGACATACAAAAGCGCATCACTTCTCCATGTGGATTTTGTAAGGCTGAGCATATTTTGATAGCAAAAGGAAAATTCAGGAAAGAGACTGTATGTTTAAGTGATGAATCTGTCTGGGAACTCCATGGGAAGTTGTTTGCATTTAACAGCTTCTATTTATGGGAATTGTAAAAAAAAAACAAACAAAACAACAACCCTCTTAAACTTTTATGTTTGAGATATGCATTAAGTTTTTTATCTGATGAATTTTGATCCTTTTTTCTGCTGGCTGAATAGGCATCAGCATGCCACAGTTTCAAGAAAATTAGGTGCTTTTAATCAAATGTATTCAAGTGATACTGCTCCAGAATTTTTTGTGTGTGTGTGCAAATAGGAAAAATTCAAACTCTTTTGTCTGATTTTAAAGGATTGCCATTGACTAGAAAAAGAGTTATTCTGAAGTCCAAGTTTAAAACTGAGTGGTTGGGTAGTTGTTTTCTTGTCTTTATTTGGTGTAATAGCACTTTTAGGGAAGAATATTGTATATGGAAATGTGAAATCTAGTCTATGTAATTTTCCACCGATTTTTTAACAGCTGCATTTCCTTGCTGCAAAAACTGCTGTCAATGAAATACACTAGAATACTGAGATGAAGAATGCAAACAGGCCAAATGCCTGTAATAACAGGTACTGATAAGTAACAACCAAGTAGTCGTATGCTCCCTCATGTCTTTCCAATAAAATATTTGTGATTTTTCTTTTTTTTTTTTCATTATTTGCTTCAGTTCTAGTGAAGAGCAGTGGATGAAGGAGTATTCGCAATATTGTCCTCAAGCTGCACACTGGCTTTATCTCTGGAATGCTTGTTAAAATGGGCTCAGGAACAGCTTTCTGAGATGTGCAAGTACTGTGTAGTGCTTCAATTGTATTGATTCTTTCCTTGGTGGGATACAAACTTTTCTGAGACCTGTGAATCACCTGTATTCATCAAACACCACAGATCTCTATACATCAGAAGAGATACATACTAAAATTAACACGCCTCTTCTAAAGTCAGGGAAGAGACACCATATTGCCTCGTGCATTAACTTGGCTCTCATGGGAACTGTAGTGATGATCCCTTGTTCAGAAGACTTAAACCCGTCTGCCATGTGTACCCGAGGATGCTCTCCGGCAGGGAAACAGAAGGAAAAATAATTTCCCATCAACAGCTGCTTTGCACTTTCATGTTGATGATGTGTGATGAACTTCAGGAAAGGTGATAACGTGGGAATAAGGTGGGACTGTTTGATTTAGATGTCTGGTATTCAGATATGGAGTCATCATCTTAGGACTCTTCCACCCAGAGCATGACATGTTTTGAATCTCATCAAGAGCCATTTTTCCTTGTTGGAGTGCCGGAATTAATATACATGTTGTGAATCATAGAATCATAGAATGGCTTGAGTTGGAAGGGACCTTAAAGATCATCTCGTTCCAACTCCACTGCCATGGGCAGGGACACATCCCACTAGGCCAGATTGCTCAGAGCCTCATCCAGCCTGGTCTTAAACACTTTCAGGGATGAGGCATCCACAGCTTCTCTGGATAATGCATTCAGCTATGGCAGGGCTCGAGCTCAAACTGTTATCTTGGTATGTTTTTGGAATAGCACAATGGTGAGCCAGGCCCCTTAGTTTTTATTTGTAACACTTCCAGCTTGAACTGGCATTTTGCTACAAAAATAAAATCTAGCCGAGCCAGTCAAAATCCCCTTGGCTTGCTGGAAAATGTAAATAGATGCCATTTAATATAGAACACTGCAACAGAATGCTTGCAGGCACTCATACACTTATGTCATTAATTAACGACATAACAAAAGCAACTGAGAATTGAGACTTTCTACTTTAAATATGTTCTGATAAATAGGAGTGTATGAGTGTTAAATAACAACTATTTGTGAAGGGCTCAACAGGTTTTTCTTTTAAATCTGCTAAAGGTTATTTTTCATTATTTCTGTTTCCTCTGTTCAACTGGCATCTCCTCATTTTTGGCTATAAACGTGTACCATATGCTCAAAGGGCTGATGGACTTCATCGTGCTTGTCTGATGTTATTGGTTCTCAGAATTGTAAAACAGCAATGTCTGAAGTACTATGTTGCACAAACTTTGTGGATTAGAATTTTAGACTCTGGTAGTTCTAATGCATTTATTAATCTATTTTTTTTTAAAAAAAGCACAAGAATATACAGTACTAAAAGTCTTTTTGATACTGAAAAGTTTCAGTCAATAAGAACAAAAAAAAAAAAAAGAAATATAATAAACCAGCCATAACATTATTGACTCACTGCATGTTACTCAAATTACACAATACAATTAACGAGGCTGTAAGTGCAATTTTTCTGTAATTCAATACATTGCTGAATGTCTAACTGAAGCCTAAAATCTCTGCTTGTTCTCCTCTGGATGATTCACTTCCTCTGGCCCTTGTTTGTGTGTCTGTCTGAGCTTCAGTAGGCAAGCACAGCACAGACAGATGAGCAATTTCGCGAGCAGGATCAGGATGGGTGTCAGTGCAGGCTGAGGGTAGTGGCAAGAACATTATATGCAGGCAGGTCATCCAAGCTATGACTGCTGGTGCAGAGGGGTATGGATGGGCTGCTGCCTGCACTGCCTGTTTAAGAGCCCAGAAAACTAGGTTCAAGCCTGACAGTGGTAGGAGTCACAAGCACCAGCTCCTGTCTCTGCTTCTGGCCTCTTTCCACCCGGTTTCCATGGGAGGAAGGGTCCAAAATAGGGCCTGATGCTGTTAGCATGAGATATCTGCAATGTTAAGTGGTTACTCTAGTCCCAAGCAACCTTCTCTCCAGTGGCCAGTAACATCTTTGCATCTTTGGGTCAGAGACACCTAGAGCAGGAAACTCAAGGAACATCTCAAGGGGATCAGTCTTTCTACCATGGCTCCCATCAGCTCTGGCTGTAGTGCAGTGGAACCAGTCCTGGGCTGGCGGTGGTTCTGACATAGGCACCAAACTGGTCCCAAAACTGGTCCCTGCTCTGGTTGATGTGCTCTGCCAGGACAGTCATTTGCATGACCACAGGGTCAATGAAGCTGGGGAGCGGATCGAGGATGAAAATAAACCTGACCTGGCTCATTGAATGGTGCTTGCATGGGCTGGGACAGGAATCAGAGGCTAGAGATGGGGGAGATGACAGAAACAGCTTGTGATAGCACTGCCATTGATCGAAACACCTGTGACCGGTGTCCTGGTTATCAGCTGCATGGGACAGAGTGTCAGCACCCAGGGAGCTGATGTCTTACTGCACACAAGCTCTCTGGGAGACCTTTCATCACCATACGAGGATTTGCTCTTCAGCAGCAGGAATGAATGATTCTTAACAAACTACTGTCGCTTAGACCATGCACTGAAAATGGCCTATTTCAACTTTGCATTTTTTTTCCCCTCAGAGGAGTGCAGAGATTAAACTGGAACCACCACAGAAGCTAAAGGGTGTGGGAGTGGACTTTGAAAGACATTGGGGAACTTCAGTAACTTTGAGGTCTTCCATTTGAGTTGCATTGCTTAATCCTGCACACCGGATACAAGAGCCTTGCTCCCTACGAAGGACTGAATGTTGTTAGTATGCATAACAGGCCTACTAGTAGTTGGAGAAAGTAGCTGAAGAAGTTAATCCTGTGAGATTTTGCATTTTCTGATAGTTAAGGTTGCTCTAACTGAATTAGCATTTAAGAAGTTACACTGGAATAATCCATGCGGTAGTTAATTTCAACGTTCTTCTGCTCTGGCAGTATAAATCCCAGTAAATTAATTTCTATAATGCTTCAGAAGTTTTTTTTCAGACATTTCCTTTCTCATTCATATTTAACAAACTCTGAAAATTTACATTAGGGTATCTATGTAACTTCCTCAGTTTCTTTACTTGTGGGCAAAGGCAACTCTGGCTATGATGTTTAAACAGAAGGCTATAAAGACATTAATGATACTTAGTCAACTCTATTCTGTATTTAACTGGCAGCCCTCTTTCCTTAGATGGAGTATCTCCAATTCTGTTTTTAAAATATCTGCTTTCCCACTTGAGACTGATGTGCATGGCCAAATAATCTAAATCTTGAGAGGACATGTTTTAAGAAACATTTTGCTGTGGTGGTTGCTCTGTTTTTTTTCCTTTTGATTTAACAAATCAGGAATTTTGCAGAGATACAGGTTAGAAGAAACTCTTCTGATGAGTCTGTTTATACACTTTTTCTTAATGCACCGTCTTGGGGAAGGTTCGGTCTCAGGCAGGATGCAGCTGTGATTATGAGAGAAAAAGAGGGAATTCAAAGATATGCAACTGATTGTGAATCACACGGATGCCTGCAAACTCAGCACCATAAGAGAAACATCCTACTTGCATCCTATTTTTCTTCTAAATTTGCTCCAAGTGCCTGAAAAAGAGAACAATAATTTAAAATAATTACCTTGTGTAGTTATATCCCATATCTTTCTACACTGATTTTTGATCCTTACATTTTAGTCTCCTAGCTCAGCAAAGGGTGGAGTTATAAGGGTGCATCACACACACCTTATCAGTACTCAGACAAAGCCAACATAACATCAAAGTTTTGGAGGCAGAATATAAAACTGGATGTAAATTACTTGGAAAGAATATGAAGCAAATTAAAGTGCAGGGCCTTAGAACGAATGTTTAAAGGTGAAAAATAGCTTTCTCCTGCAAAGCAATAAACTGCAGACTTCCCTTTCATAATTTCATTTATACAATTATTCTAGCTGGAAACTGCTACAATCTGCAGAGAAACTCTAAGACTTCATCTTGGATTTGTTCTTGTGCAGTATTATTGAACATTGACATATCCTGAATGTGAAAACTACAGAACATTTTTATACAAAGAATGACCAAACCTCTAGGGATATAAATAATTTCTGCTGATAAACAAAGCTGTATGTTCCATCTTCACAAGGTTTTAGTCTTTATTTTCAGTCTTTCTAATGGAGAAAAGGTGTTTAGCAACCATTCTATACTCATACTGCCGTAGACTTCAGCCTAGGAAAGATGTCAGAGGGGGCTGATGTCTCTCCAGCACTGCAGTAGGGAAGAATACATGAGTATGAGGAGTCAAAATGAGAGGGAAGGCAGGGGCTGTGAGAGGGAGGAGAGGAGCCGTGTGAAAGACTGGTTAGCAAAGAAGTATCACTTTGGGGAAAGAAGGGGAAAATCATGACAGAGACGTTTACAGTTGGTGGCAACAGGGTAAAAGCTGGACACAGTTACTGAGTAGGGCTGGAATGAGTTCATTTAGAAAGAAAGGAAAAGAAACTGCTAATGGTGTTTTAGGGGGACAAATGGGAAAAAAAGTGAGCACTGTTCTCTAGATGTCAATGAATAAGCCTGGAAGCAGAAAAGAAGATGAATAGTGACAAGGAGTAAGGTTTGAAAAATACTTAGGTAAATTTTTTCCCATTGTAGTGGATTCATAGGGTTTTTTTTGATGAAAAGTTAATTACAATATTGACTTTTATGTTCCAAAAATAGAGATATTATTTAATAAATTTCTAAAAGGATGATAGACTAGATTGTTCATCTAATTTAAGAGCAATTGTCCAGAGCTATAGAGACTGACACAGTGACACCAACAAGCTATTAGAGATGTAAGAAGTGCTCTACCCAGCATTCCAGATAGAGAGACTGACACTTCTGGCTCTCCTCAATCAATTGCCCCAACAAAAGCTTATGCAACAACAACAAAAAAGCATGGTCAGGCATTCCTGTAGGCTGAATGCTCATGAAGATAGTCTATATTCTTGGCAATTTACATGCTCGCTGTCTGAAGGCTCACCAGAGGGGACTACTTATATTCTCTTCAAAGAGTAATATAAAAAAGCACTGTCATTTTTGTCATGCACTTTTTGAAATATATTGCTGAAGAGAATAATTGTTTGGCAAACCTTCTGAGAAGTTAATATTCTCAAAAATGTCACTTCTTGAAGAAAGTTTAATTGAAACTCTTGATGTTTGACTTTATTGATCCAATTTAATCCAACCTTGTACTTCCCCTTTTTATTGATTAAGTTTTCAATAGAAAACATTACAGCTGGTAATGAATTCATTTCATTTAGAAATTAATTCTTCCCAAGCTGCAAAATGCAGAAGTGTCCATACTGTCGTTGTGCAGTGGGTATGGTACATGGTCACGTATAATGCAGTCGGAAACAACTTCAAAAAAACTTTGGTTGCTTTGTAAATTTGGAGGAGATTATCAGGGCCCTGAGGGCGCTAATGGGCTTTAATTGGCCTGAGCAGCCTCACCTGGATTCTCTACTACCTGCTTAAGGCTCGGGTGCTCCAGTTGAGCTCAAGTCAGTGCTCTGCTGAGGGGTTCCTGTCTCTAGTCTGATCTCCTGAGATGTTGTTGGGGTTTCCTGGATGGATATCACATCAGACTCATTCACTTGCTGTGCCTGCTGAGGTAACAACTGCTGCTGGCCCTGCTGTGTCAACTCCAACTGGGGACTGTGCCAAGTGGTACAGGGTCATCCTTTGGGTACTCCCACTCCTGCTGCTCCCCAATAGGGGTGACCTGCCAGAAAAGAGGTCTTCTAGGGGGGCTTAAAGGTTGTAAATAAGTGAAAATGGGAAGGAAAAAAGTCCTACCTGAAAAGTCTCCTAATTGGGAGTTCTATCCAACCTGAATAGGTAGAATAACCAAAGAGGCTAAAAGGAAATGGAAAGAGCTAGAGGTATTCAGCTGCTGGGGAAAAAGAAAATGGGAAGAAGCAGCAACTGATAACCCAAGGGAGGAACTTTCTAGGGACTGGGACAGCACCCTCAGTGACTAAAACTTATCAAAATGGACATAGAAAGAGGACTGGAAGTTTATGCTGAAACAATAATAACTGTATTTCTGCACTGCAAAAGATTATATGGGAGCAGATCGGAGCAGGATGTGTACTAAGCCTGACGAAGAACACTGAAGCAATTCCCAGTAGACTTATGGGGGAGTCCTGCAGTGAAGGAGAATTATGGGGTAGGTGCTGAGTCCAAATAAATCCTGTTTACTTGACTTAGAGCACAGTGAGTGTGCTGTGCTTGGCTAGATGCTGATCTGTAACAAGGCATCAGGCATTGATAATTAGAGAGATAAGGTGTAAGAAGAGAAGATTAGAAGAAAAAAAAATGGAGCATGGGGGAGCAGAGAAATGAAGAGAATGAAAGCAATTTTATTTAAAAATATAGAAAGAAATCGGCAGACCTATAGTTAGTGCAGAGAGAAGGTAGAAACACAAATGCCTTCACTTCTGTGACTCACTTGGTTCTTTCTTTGCCAGTAAATTATGCTTTAATTATGTCTTTGTAAACCAAAGAGCGGTGAGCTGTATATGTATGAAAGATGTCAGGTAGCAGATAGTACATAATTACCAAATTGATGCCAGTGTCCTACAGCCACACCTTTGCGACTGCTTTCTATTGTGGGATCTAGTATAACTAGAATGACTCTTGGGCTTTGGTTTAGGTGCTGGTAACCAAGTGATGAATTTCCTCCACCAAAGCTCAGGTACTGCACTGGCAGCTCTGCCAAGCCAAACATTTATGGCTGATTTCTCAACTCGTGTATTTGAGACTACTGGATGTAAGGAGAAAGCTTTTTTATTTGCTGAAACATCACGTTGAATGATTTATGGCAGACAAATAAATATGTGAGAGTCTCTAAGTAGGACTGGTGTCAAAGGAAAATATTGAGGGAGGAAAAAAGATTGCAAGTTTCTAATTATTTTGGTTTATTTATGCACAGAAACCTTGAAATATTAATAGAGAATGCATAAGTAATTGATGAGCTACATATAATTTTTCATTATCTTAATGTTGAAATAGGCAGAAAAGTCCTTTGGTAAAAGTCACAAGAATATGACAACCTCAAAAAGATTGTAAGTTAGGCCTGAAACTGTCTAGCTGCTAGGAGTGACCCAGCACCTTTTACCCTGAGCAACCGTCACAGCCCACTGCTATGACTGTTATCGAGTCTTGTGGGTCCTTCCTAGTTTGGCCAACCTTGATATCAAATGGTGGGTCAGTTTTTCACCTCCTATTTAAGGTGATGAACTTGAAGATAGGCTTTTCTAAGCAGCTTAACAGCTGAAATAAAATAAATCCATACCCAAATGACAAAGAGAAATCTGTTAATACGTGGTATTAAGAAATATGATAGGTTTTAATACCTGACTCATGATTTTGTGAGTGCTGGAATTGCCAAGAAACACTTGTCTGAATTGTGAAGCAGACTCTCAGGAGGGTGCAGGAGGTGGCATGCGTTAGCAGAGTAGGTAGCTGTGCATTCAGCATTGAACAAGGGCTTCTTTTTTTCTAAGGTTTTTTTTCTCATTTTAGAAAAGGAATATAGGCAAAAAGAGAAGAGTGAAAAGACTGAACTGCTAGGAATACTGTCTTAGTTCTGCTTCTGTTCTGAAATTCTATTCTATTCTGGGAGGGCAGTCAAGTTCACGTTGAGCTATGCTGGATGTCCCAGGTTTCCTCAGATTTTGAGTTCACTAGTGCTCGAGACCCTCTGAACTATAAGCCTCCCATATGTGCCGGTCTGTAAAGAAGTATCTGTGCTCCCATATCTACTGTGTTGGGTGAGAGACAGACAATTTGAAACCCCCGTGAGTTTCCCGGGATATCTCTCTTTAGACAGTAACAAACGAGTTCATACTCTTCTGCATTTTATTTAGCCATTTTCATCTCTGATAGTGCCCATTCTGGCATAGCCCAATCCATACACCTATTCTCTTTAGCCCAAATGTCCTTCTTGTTGGATGGAGTCTCAGCATCTTTATCTCCAGCTAAAGAAGAGTAAGAAATCCCTTAAATTTTCCTACAACCTACTGTCTCTGTTGACCTTTTCAGCTTCTGAATGTTTAGCTCTCCCTATTCTCTGATGTTGAGTATGAATAATTAAAAGGCTGGGGAGAAGGGAACACAGGAAATGCTGTGGGGTTTATTTTAAATGCCACTTTTGATATAATGATAATTTTAAGATTTAAGCTGTCCTATAAAAAGGACAACTAGGACAGTAGACTGGTGGTCAAGAGGCTCACTTCTCTACCAGTAGCATATCAGCTTTCCTGTAGCAAACACCTCACTTCCCATGTTGATAAAACTGGCTCTTAGTTCTGTACCAAGTATTAGAAGCTTGGTACTTTTGATAATGTTTTATCTGGGGCCACAGATCTGATGATGCTTGTCCTGATGGCAGTGCTGACAGTGGCTGCTACTTTCCTTCCCCAACAGATTGTGCCAATATAACTCTGAGGAGATTTTTAAAAAATACATTTATTGTAGAATATTTCTTCAGTCAGTGGAGTCAGACAAGCGTTTTCTGAAAGCAATTCATCCCAATTAATCCCTGACAGTGATTGGTTTGTTTAGGCTTAATATATGATGATTTTTAAGCATTTGGAGTTGGTTGAGATTTGTGTTTGCAGTACGGGCTTGAAATTAAAATGCCATTTTAAAATATTGACTCTATCCTTCTTTCCTCCATTTTATCCTGAATGCCCATGCTTTCATGGATTTCTAAATGGAGACTACAGTGA
Organism: Baryphthengus martii; assembly: GCA_013396935.1. Lineage (NCBI taxonomy): Eukaryota > Metazoa > Chordata > Aves > Coraciiformes > Momotidae > Baryphthengus > Baryphthengus martii. Next base: position 53,845 of record VWZK01013272.1, read on the forward strand.
AACATGCAGAAAAAAGTCAGACTAGTATTTTGCAAGTTGTAATTGCGTTCAGAAGTGGCCAAATAAGCCTTCTACAAGTGTCTCTTCTTTTGCTTCCTACTTGGCTTTTCTCAGGACAGAACTGACTGCAGTGATTTCTCTCCTATTCTCTCATCCATGGTCTTACCTCATATATTTAAGAGAACACTCAGCAAGCACATGGCAAGTATGTGTCCACCCATTTAGGATTCACTTGAGTATCTGCGAAAAAATCACTGTTAATTCCACAGTAGGATTTAATACAACAGTGAGAATTTTCCTTTGCTTGTTTAGTGATGTTGCCCATCCCAAAGGTCATTTTAAGTCACTAAAATTTTTTTATGTCTCTCTTACCTATAAACTATATCAAGAACCCCTCCAAATTCAAAGATCCCACATGGGCTTTTACAGTCTAGGGATGTCGTCAAATGAGCCCTAAATCTGCATTATTTAATCTGACTGCTTAAAAGCTGATGATTCTGTATCATGTTGCACTGTGGAGCTGAGAGCAAGCTGTGCTCGTTCTTACTGCCTCTCTGGAGTGCTCTGTATCCAGCAGGAACGTTTGCTTACCATGGCGTTTAAGACCAGATGAAAATCCTGGCCCAGCATGGCTAACGATTTTGCTATTCACGTCAGTGGGCTCAGGATTGTAACTTTTTATTTCAAATGATGTTAGATTAGTTGCAAAGCTTTTTTTGGCAACCTAGACTAGTAGCATATTTACAAGCACCTCTTTTCCAGACCGGGCTGACTTAGGAGGCACCTTCGCAATGCTGGGTAAATACAATGAGCTGTTCAATTGGAAAACTATTTTAATAAGCAGCCTTTTAGTAAAACCTGTGATTTGCCCTCTGAATCTTGATTAATAAAAATAAATCATTACCCTCTCACTTGGCCTTACCTTTCTGTTTGGTAGAATTTTTTTTTTTTTTTTCAGTAGCAGTGTTAAAGATTCATCTGTTACTTGGAGTAATTCTTGTGCAATGCAAATCTAATAGACTTGATGCACAGCATTTTCTTTAGAATAAAAGACAATTGCCTTTATTCAGCTTACACAACCCTTTCCTGAAAGAGCCCTTTATCCAGCTCATGTCACGTCAGCAGTAATCATGGACTGAGTGGTGGTGCATGCAAACTAGTCAACAGCTGCTGTTTAATTGGGCTGGAGGAGTCATAGAATGAATTTGCCAGTAAGTGCAGGGATAGATCATATATAATGCTCACGGTCTTTCAGAGTATTGTGTTGCTCTTACTTTTGTGTGCTGGCAGATGAAGGCAGATCTAGCTGGATCAGACTATGATCTTTGTTGTCTTTGCCCTCCCCATCTAGCACCCAGGCTACCACTGTCTGCAGTGCTCCTGGCCCTTCCAAACCCATGGGGCAGTTGTCAGTAGCCAGTAAAACTTCATACAGGTATTTTATGCTGAGAAATAAAAGGAATTTCTCTCTTCTCCTGATATTCAGACTTTTGTCGAAGTTAAAGCGTGGGATGGAGGCACGCCAGCTTACCACTGTAGCTGTGGTTGGCTGATGTGTATGGCTTCTCTTAATCCCAGTGTTTTGTATCACATCCTTAAGGAATGCTAATGCTGCTCTAGGTAGTTCTGTTTGTTTTGGTTGATTCTGACTTTTTTTCACCCCCTGCCTGAGTACTCACAGAAGTTATGGGCACCAAGCCTATAGATGTGATGGGAAATGCAGACTAAGGAGGTCAAAGTGACCCAGGAGTCTGACCCATTCCCTAAAACAGTTATTTGGGAAGGATGGGGAGATGGACAACGTGATGTCTTCAATATGATAAGCTTCTGTTGTGATTGTAGATATAAATCTGGTTTCGTGAGTGGATAAAAATCACCGTTCCTGCAGCATACATTGCAGGCTCAGGCCTGTGAGAAATCTGTGGCTTTTATTTTGCTTAAAGAAGAAAAGGATGCTAAAAACTGTTTTATAACTGTATTTTTCTAGCAATAATTTCTAAGCTGCTTGCATGCTTCACGTTTTACTGGGAGTTTCTGTCATGTCCTCCCAGCACAGGTTTCCAGGAGAGAGACAATTTGTAGTGATTCTCATAGAAAGCAAAAGAAAGGAAAAGATGTTATGCGTGGGAATGCATACCGAAAACTACTTCACTGCCTTTCTTCTCTTCTACCAGCCTCTTCTCAGATAAAGCCTTTGCCTATTGCTTTTCATGTTGATATCTTTTTTGTTATTGGATTCCAGCTATGTTGTTTCTCTTATATACTTATAAAAACTTGTAACGAAATAAGCTTTTGGGCTGATATTTCTTGAGGCCACAGTACGATAGCAGTTGAATAACTGGCAGTAAATACGGCTTTTACAACCCCAGCTGCTTCTTGTTTGTTCCAGAAGAAAGAGATGGCGAGGAGAAGAGTGTGGGTACCTTTTGCAGTTCAACTTCGGCATCTCTCTAACGTTGTTAAGCTGAGTTCTTAGTTTTTATTAGGGGATGTCATTTCTTCGGCCATACCAGATTGCACAACAAGCCAGGCAGCGCTCTGAGCTGGTGAATCACATTTGATTTTTGAGATGTCTGGAGCGATGGAACGCTTTCAGCAAGAGGAAGGCATCCTGCTGTCTTGCAAGATAAATGAGCAGAAAGCAGAAACTGTTTCAGAGGAGATAAGTTGTTTGGGGTTTTTTTACATATATATTTAGAAAAAAAACTAATCTGAAAGTATATACGAATCTCCTTGCTCTGCTTCTCCTTTGGATTCTATTTGCTTTCTTCTTGTAGAAGATTTTCTCAGTGACAGAGTGAAAATACTACTTCAAAGAACAGTAATGAATCACAAAGAGGAGATTTTACTATTGAAAAGTAAACTAAGAACAGTGCAAGTGCCACCTGAGTATTTCAGGTAATGGCTGCTGCTTTACGTTGCTGTCAGTGCTCATTCAGCAGTTGCTTTTTAATCTCCGTTCTAAGATATCGGGAAGAAACAAAGCACTGTTCATTCCCACAAACTGCTTTGGGTCTGCAGATTCCTCTCTTTGCCCCTCATTTCACCCTTTCTGCCCCCTCCCTCTTCCCCCACAGCCTTTGTGCAGTCTGCCAAGCCTTTGCTTAATCCCAGAGAACATATTTTGGGTACTGGCACAACGAAGAAAAAAAAGACAAATTGATTTGCATTTCTTATCTTGGAGATTCGCTTGCAAAATCTAGTACAGATTCACTGACGCAGAGACAGGAGAGATGATCCTGTAAATCTGACATCTCTTTAAGGCTGAGGCAAAAGGGAGTGGGAGGATAGTCTGAGCTCACTGTGGGAGATAATACTGTAGGTAGTTTTGCTTGTGGTCTCAATCTATGTTTCACTGAAGTTTTCCTTGGTTGGTTTGGTGATCCTCTCACAGTGCCACTGTATGGCTACCCAGTCCCAGTTTACCTGGTGGTGTGCAGCTTCTATTTCCCTATAGCTCCGCTGGGAGTGAGCAGGGGGAAATGCCATCTGGCTGATGGGGTGTACGTGCATTCTGCCATTCTAGTTACATCATCTCTATTTTCACACGTATGCACATGCTGAGTCCAGAGATTCAGTTAGTTCCAGTGAGGTTAAAAACTGATTTCAGCAAGCTGTGTCAGATGGATCCCCTTTACCCCTCCCTTGCTGCCTTGGAAGGCAAAAGTAACCAGAGTAGATAAATCTCCTTACGTAAATGTCTTGGGTCTCCCTTTTCCTACAGCTGCCAGAACAGCCCCGCTATTACCTGTCTCTTGCAGTTGTTCTATTTGGGTTTTGACCACAACAGGCTGCAAGATGTGAGCAGCAACTTGCTACCTGCCTTATGGCAGCCTGGTTATCCTGCTGCTGACGAAGTAACAGTGTCTCTCTGAGGTGTGAGAAGTGGAGGGGGGAAAAGCCTGTCCTGATTTCTGGTTGACAAAATTCCCTTCTAACTTTAAAAAAGGTACTTGGTCAAAGCCCAGAAGCAGAGGTGATGTATGTCCCTTGTTGCTGTGCAAGCGTGTGCTTCCAAGTGGGACACAAAGGAGTACTTTAAGCATAATTTTGGACAAAAAGAAATGAAAAACTGAGAGGTGGAAAAAGAAAAGTGATAATTGGCTGGATGAGACAGTATCCTCCTTTGTGCCTCTGCACTCAGTGCTTAATGCAGCCTCTCATAGCTGAGTTACACATGCAGTAGGCAGGAGGGTTGCCCACGCCTTGGATCATTTTGTTCTCTGATCAGGTGCCTCCACCACCTCTCCAGGCACGACTAGAAGCACTGAGTCTAAGGGAGAGTGAATCTTTGGGTACCTGGTCCTTGAGGCACGCAGAAATTGCAGATCGGTCAGTATAGATATCAATGTGCTCCTCCAGGAGCTGTTTAATCTTTCAGAGCTTGCTTCTTCTCTCCTTGCTGCAGCAGTACAGCTGCCCTGCATTCACTGGGGTTCCCCTGTTTTACATCAGTGTAAGGGAAAAAATGGCCTCTTAAATGCTTTATTGTCATTATCAGATGCTCCTTTTGTCCCTCTCCTTCCATTCTGCCTGCCTCAGCATCTTCAGTGCTGCTTGCTTGAACTGTGAAGTCACTGGATAACAATTTTTTTGAGGCTGGAAGGGATCTCAGGCCATTGTCCTCATGGCTAGGACAGGCTGCTCAGGGCTAGGTCCAGTCAGATACTTGGAGTATCTCCAAGTATCTCCACAGTCTCTCTGGGCCACTGGTTCCAGTGTTTTGTTACCTTCACGGTGAAAAGTGGGTTTTTTCATGTTTGAACAGAACCTCCTGTGTTTCCATTTGTGCCTGTTGCTTCTTGTCCTCTCACTGGGCATCACCAACCAGAGACTGGTCCAGTCATCTTTGTGTTCTCACATCAGCTACTTATGTACATTGAGATCACCCTAGGCCTTCTTTTCTCCAGGCTGAGTGGTCCCATCTCTCTCAGACTTTCCTCACATGAGAGATACTGCAGTCCCTTCATTACCTTAGTAGTCCATTGCTGGATTCACTCCAGTATGTCCATGTCTCTCTTGTACTGGGAAGCCCAGAAATGGGTCCAGCCCTCCAGTGTCAAGCAGAGAGGAAGGATCACTGAATGTCAGAGCACTCACTCATCACCAAATGTGTGAATAGTTGTGGTAGTTCTGTAGCCAAACCACAGAGCAAATTAACTTCAATGAAATTTCTAATTTTACTTTATACTATATCCACAGGGTAGTTTGCTATTTGACCCTGCATGTGAGTAATCTTTTCTGAATGGCAAAGCAATCCATGCAAGTCAAACCCTACTGGTGAGTCTGTGATGAGACGATTTGTGGTACCAGCCCGGTCATGGGGAATTATTTCAGTTTTTCTTTTTTGATCCAGGTGTTGTTCCACCAGCATAAAAGTCATGGTGTCAAGTGTAGAAAAAAGACATTTTTAAAGCTGCATTTTTAGGATTTCTAATGCAGTTTTTATGATAGACCTATCAGTTCTTTCTAAGGCCAAAGAATTGAAAAGAATAATTTTCAGTTTATTTTAAAGTGAAATACATGATGACAAATATTCTATACCCTTCTTGTGAGTGGGCTGCTAGCCTGTTATTTAGAGACATTAGTGAATTGATACACTCAAGAAAGACTTCTTCATCAATTCGGTAATGTTCAGGTTTTTTCACTAGATTAATCATTCTGTGAATTCTGTTGAGTAGACATCAACTTGGTGATTTTTTCTGTCACTTCTGTCCTTATGTAGAGCTAGATTTCTATTATGATGGCAGACTAGATCATACCAATAAGATTTCTGTGAGTAAAGCGTTAATCATTATGGAAAGGAGTTTCTGTTAAATATATCTCCACCGACTTTCAGAGGATAGAAAATATGGATCACAGGACAGAAATATCATGCTCCTATCTACTTCCTTTTCTATGCCTCAAACAATTTCAGGAAGGGAGCCTTTGTAGTAACTCTTTGTTTTAGATTTCATCATCCAGTAATTTATCTCCTTGTACCAAATGTACTAAACGTATATACTTTATTCTAAGTACTTTTGTAAAGGAGGTAAATGCAGTGTGCAAAATCTAACCACGTCCCAGAAGACAAATCTGTGAGGTGTAAGAATCCTGCAACATGGAGATAACCATAGGATCTGACCTGACTTGTGCCCATCATACTTTCAGTTTCAGCTCTGAAAAATCGTTGATGCATAACATGATCCAGACTTTGGGAAAAGCCATCAAGGTGCTGATCTCAGATATACCTCCTGAGTCATAAATCCCCTTTTCATTCTGCTCTTGTTTCGAACACAACAGTGGCAGAGTCAGGCAATTTTTTCTTTTGTTTAGCATTCAGACTAGTATTTGCAGATCCATGTTTGACATCCATATGCCTAACCATCTATGAAGTTTCTGTTGACTAATATGGATTGGGTACTCCATCAGTTGTATCTTCCACATAGCACACAAGTGAAATGCAAAGTGTCTTCCTGTCCCATCTAGTCCCTTTTTTGAATGTAAGGACTCTAAGATTATTCACAAAGCATTTTAAACAAGTCTAGTAGCTGCTCCATAAGTTTTCTAAACTCCCTAGGAAGTATAATCTGTAAACACCTTGACATCCTCATGAAAAAAATTACCTTCGAGCAACTGAGTGAAAGGTTAGAACTGTTGAGTGTTTTAATCAATAATAAATGAGTTGGATGAGCAGTATACTGTACTTTGCAGTGTGCAATCAATAATACATTTTTATGCTCAACTTTTTAATCCTCAAAAAACTACATCAAAAATTTCATGCTAGACTGCTCAAGGGAATCAATAATAGAGAAAGGTTCCCTGTTTCCCTTAGTACAGTTTAATGAAAAGCATAATGAATTTATTTATTAAATGATGGTACAAATCTATTTTAAATTTTCTGCAAATATCAAATGGAAAATAATGTTTAATATAGTAATATAGTTGTGAATTTTCCAAAACTGGAAATGTGAAGATTAAGGTCGCCATTGTAGCACTTGCAGTTAGTTGCTGAAGAATAAAATCTAGGAAAATAATTTACTTAAATCAGACTGCGTCTATTTTTATTTGCTATTTGTATCGACGTGGTCTGTAAAAGCCTCAACAAAGGGGTCATATTCCAATATACAGAGAAATAATTTCCTCTAGTTTCCTTTGGCTTAAAACTCTGGTTTCTTACAGATGTCTTGTTAGACTAGACTCCTTCAGCTAGCCTGGCACTAGCTAGGAATCTATTTTCAAAATAATATGTAAAATTTTCAGTAAAATTCACAGAAGTTTTAAACTTTAGTTTCTCTTTTGAAGTTTTTTGTGCATTTATAGAGCACTTGCCGTTATAAAAAAAAAGAGAGGATCCAATTTTTCTTAACGCAGGTTGACCACATTTCTATTTCAGGCCTGAAGTCATTAATTCCTTCTTGCTGAATCACAAAGTGTATTGCTTTGTTAGCAGTACTTCAGATCCCTCTGGACTTCTCCTACTCTTTTACTGCATCACCAATTATTTGTGATGTATTATTAATTGTATGTGATCTATACTTGCACTTCCATGACTAGTAGTGGTAGTTCATTTAAACAAGAAGCAGGAGTTTCTGTAAAAAGTGACTTTTCTTCTGTGGCAAGTTTCCAACTGTGTTGTATAAGAGGATTTTTATTCAAACTGTTATGAAAATACTGTCTTGTGCCTGTCTGTATCTCGCAGGCACAGGCTACTGGACATGCTCACACGCTTCTATATAATGACTGGGGAGAAGAGGGGAGCTGTGTGAGAGGCACCAAACTCAGTATTATCTTTTTGCCCTCTAGAAAATAAAACATTGCGTTTAGTACTGAACAAAGATCGTTAAGAAGAGAACCAATTTTATTCTCCTAGTGGAGTTGTTGTTCTTTTCAGCCAAGATCTGTGAAAGTATAAAAAAAGACTCCTGATAGAGCTGGGATAAGTCAGTACATCGGGAACCGCATGCTTACCTCAGTGGTCTAGCAGTTACTTCAATTTTTTTTTTTTGATGTTGTCTTGTATGCTGTAGTATTCAGTGGGGACCTTTTGACTCCGTTAAAGTCAGTAGCATATCACCAACATAACTTGTCACTAAAAATTCCCCTTGTGTGGGAGATCTATGTGTGATTAGGTGAATGTGTTCAGAATGACCTGTTGCAGCAATATAATAAGATGGTCTTCTGTTTTCAAAAACAACTAAAAAAAAATACGGAAATGGGACACATGAATACTGCCACTTTACCCTTACGAAAACCTACAGAAACCATGGTGCTAGGATCCCTCAGCAGTGTGTCTGACTGCAAATACAAGCAGATATTTCTGAGGTTTTGGCTGGGTCTTGGCCAGCTCTAATGGAAACTTCCCTGTGAAGAACTGAAAAGCAGAATTCACCTATTTTTCTTCACAAACACAATGGAACAGTAAAAGGCAGTTTTTACCACGCTGGGGCTGGTACCTTAAGATAAAGCTGTATTTCCTTATCATTACTCACAGCTACCTCATTTCCTATGTACAATAATTTTTGCAAAACCCTATAAAATAGGCAACTAAAATACTAAGAAAACAAATGTAAATATTGCTGAAGATAGGAAATGAAAACAGCTAAGGATTTCTCACAAAGTAATTTCCCTGTTTTGCAGTCTGCATAATCATTGTCTCTGAAACTATGTAATGATGTAATGACAATGTCACTTTTTATGCCGTTTGTGTCTTTGAGAAAGCATCCCCAGGTCAGGGCAGGCTTATGCTGATATCTCAGATACCAACAGCAGTTAAATCCCAGGAACAGACTTCAGGCTCCCTCAGCTGCGACGTTTGCTCATCTCGACCCTCTGCATCTCAGCCTGTGCCTGTCCTGCCTTACTGGAAGTATTGCTCAGGTAGTCACTGCCATAACAGTTAGGAGTGAAACTCTTGGTTTCCTTTATGTCACCGGAGAGACAAACACCCCTGGAATATGACTCAGTCTTCAATCTACTAATTTTCTGGAGGTGTCTGCCTATCTGCATTTACTATTGAGGGAGTACAAAATGACTATTCCCTTAAATTAGGTATGCTCAGATGTTTCAAACTGGAAGAATGAATCTGCATTTAAGTCCTGAACATCTTTATAAAGGCTAGGCTGAACTTCTTGCCATCATTATACAACTCAGTTCAAGTCAGCCTTAGAGTGCCTGAATGTCGGGCCTGATTCCAGCGTGGAAAATACAAGCACTAACAACTGCATGTTCGCACGGATGTGTTTGGACACAAGTAGTGTTGATGGCCATGAAAGAGTGCGAAGTTGAGAATAGGTGCATCTTCTGCCAAGTTGGAACATGAAGGCAAAAATTTGACACTCTCGCACAGGTAAATCTGGTAATTCCCCAAGAATGAGATTCTCTCATGATTACTTTAAGCAGTGTACTACATATGTGTTATTTCTATTTGATAATCAAAATTTTGAACTTATGTGGTGCTGAGTGTAAACTTATACTCTCTGAAGTCAATGGAAAGTAAAGTCAACTGGCATCTTAGAAGACAAAGACTGTGATGAGGTGGAAGGAGTTATCATTTTGGGAAATAATCACTGCTAAACTTTGCTATGTGGATGATTGCTCACAGTGCATACAAGACTTTCTCATTCTCTCAAAAAGGAGGAGGTAATTATATTTCAATATCATCCTCAAAAACAAAACAACTCACAAAAATCCTTGATGCATGTCATTCTATAGCCAGAGGAAGATAAAATGTATCTTTAAATACTGTGATACACACACTCCTGACAATCCTGAAGGTTAAACAATCAAACTGGATGTTTTTGTCACTCTTGGAATTCATACCAATTGTCAAGTCTGTGGAAAGGGTAATTCAGTTTGTCGGGCTGGATGGAAACTTGAGGTCCCTCGCTACTTTGTAGAGAGCATTGCATGGCTGACATCTGAAGTGTTACCTCCTTGTAAGTAACGGCAAATCTCTCCCTTTAGTCTGTTTTCTTTTTTCCCTATCACAATTGCTTTCCTGACCACACTTGTTATTTGTATTCATTTCTTTAATCTTAAAAATGCTGATCAAGGCGTTTTCTCTTGCTTGATATATTTCAGTCTCAAGTGATTCCCCACAGCGATTATTGTGGAATTAATCGTTTGACTCCATCAGCAGAAAGACCTTTGTGTTGACTTTCTGCAGATGCATGTCATCATTATTATAGCATGTCAACAAATTTATTTGGGGCTGAATAACAGCAGTAGATGTCATCTCAAAAAGCTAATTCGCAGTGGAGTTTTTTGTTTGATTGCTATAGTGTTGGTTAAAATTCCTCTTAGCAGCACTATTGCTTGATTGCTGGGTACTGCAAATTCAGGAGAATTAATGCTGTTTGAGTGTAGTGGATAGACTGTGATGATTCAGCAGATAGTCTGCCTTTGTTCTTTTTACAGCACCCCCACATGAAAACCTACTTTTCCTACTTTGCCCATGGAGAGACAACCTATTTTATTTCTTTTAACCACCTCCAAATGATGTCTCCTGAGACTTCTTGGGGAAAAAAAAAAAAAAAAAAGGACCTATTGTTAGTTATAACCCACTCTCTCTCTCTCTGACATATTTTATGAAATTAATGGGCTGAAAAAGTCAGATGACTTCACTTCTGCCTTGCTTTTCAATCGTAGCTTTACATCCTCTAAAAGAGAGGAGAGGAAAGGTTAAATAATGTTGCTTAAGTACTTGGGGTATTAGAAATATGACATTGCTAGATCCAGAAACTTCCTGCTTTGTTTCACATGTGCATGTTGAACCTTGACCTTCAATGAGAGCGATGGTTTTGCGTCCTGCTTCAGTCCACACTGTGTTACCTGAGGGAGCGATAGGCGCATGGTCCCACATCGGCTTCTAACTTGCAGTCGGATTTGCTAGTCAGCTTAAGGCTGTCTAAATAAATACACGGTACCGTGGAAGGGGACAGTCTGGTACGGCTCTGCGCTGGCTGTTACTCCTGCTGTCATCCGTCTTGCTTTAGTGACCGGATTATTCTGCGTTCGCTCCCGTGCGAGGGAAGAAGTGATGCTCCGCAGGTTCCTCTTGTGCAGTAGCACCGCGGTCTTAGATCTGTTGACACCACGTGAGAAACCACAGATTTAGGTGTCTGAAGCGGGAATACTGGCTCTTTAAATAGCTGGTAGGAATAAGGTTTCCTTTCAAAGCTTTTCCAGTATAATTGTCTTCAGCAGCAATCTATTAATAGTCCACTAATTTAGAGAAGTACCAGTGGCAATTAACATTGTGTTCAAGGGTGGAAATACTTATTCCTGCAGTGATTATGTTATTGCATAGTGCAGCTTCTGCTGGTATATGTTTGTTCATACAGCACTGGCCTTAATCAAGAATTCTGAGATCTATATCAAGCGAAGAGTTTTACTAAAGCATTTGAGTGTCTTTTATTTTTTTAATGGTTTGCTTGTCAGTTCCACAGTAAAGCTCCATGGGGAAAGAAACTGGGCTGCTATACAGCACAGGAAAGCTGCCCCCCACTCCTCTCCAGGGAATCAAGAATGTTGGGGAGCGGGATTCCTTTGAGAAGCCCTTTGGGAGATACACCCCCACCACACCCCCTCCCACCCTGCAGACCTGGGGTCCTGAACATGCACAGAGACGATGTCATGGTGCTCTGTGTGCTGCTCTCACAGATACTCACCCCTTTCAAATACGCTCTGATCCTCCCTTCGCTGCCATTTGCTTGTGTTATTCAATGAAGTTTCACAAGTATGGAGTCCTTGGAGCTGACTGGCAGGCCAGATCCGGATTACAAAGCTCTGTGGACTTTGCAGGCCAGATTAAATTACTTGGAAGGATCATTCTGGCTCATGTGCTATATTTTTGACATTCTTATCGTAGAAAAAGTATTAGGAGTTGTAAGAAGGACTAATGTGAGCTTATATTTTACAATTTGGTGTTGTAATCGCTTTGTTAGGGAAAGCAGAAATTGAAATAGTTATGCTATTTCTGTCTGTTGGCTCTTTCGTTGCAACAAATGCCTGTTAAATCTCCTGCACTGAAAAGCAAACCCCATTTCCCCCATTATAACATTCAATTAGTCTCATCTCTGCTTCCATTTTCCAAGCAACTTAAGGTTGGACAAATCCTTCAAATTGCACTTGTATTATAAACGCTGCTGCTGAGTCTTGAGCTGTCAAGAAAGCTAATGGGACAACATTAATTTAAAGAAAACTGGTTAACAGCAAATGTATTTCAGTTTAAAAATGAATGACGGCAGGTAAAGATGTGCGTTAGCATAATACATTTCTTACCTGTAAAATGTTTTCCATCTAGAGATCTCAAAGTATCTTGCAAAGAAATGTGAGTAATGTTCTACTACTGCATCACAAAGAAAGTGAAGGACAAATCTGAAGTAACTTTACAAGGTCATGTCGCCATCACTGGGAGAGTTCTGTGGCAACATGTCAGACTTGTGTTGGGCACCTTCCATCTTAGCTACCGCTGGTGAATCACTCTGGAACAGGTTTATGAAATATTGTGTCCCCTTTGCAGTAAGGTGGTGTTATTGATCTCATGGTGCACATGAGGTACAATGAGACTTCAGCAGAGTGTTTGGTATCAGAGAAGGCCCCATGGGAAGCTGCTTCTCCAGTGTCATGTGAAACTGGACTTATTTTCTCAGGCTGGAAATGTGAGACATGCTTAGAACCAGTGCCTGGCCTGGGAGAGAAAAGTGTATCCCTCCCACCTAAGTACTACTGCAGTCCGGGTAATGTCTCCTTTCTTGTGCAGGGATGGTCTGAGCATATCTAACACGTGCTGCCCAGGAGACACAATTTAACCTCATAAGAATGGGAGCCATGGCAGAGCTACAAAACCCGGTGTGCCTTAAATACCTTGGTTTGGCCCATTTGCAGAAATGCTGCTTGTTTGCTGCCTGCTATTAGGACTGACTGCATCAAGTACAGTCAGCTTCGTGAGAGTTCCCATTGTTCTGGAGTTTTATTACTACGCTTGTACAAATAGATTTCTGGGTTAATTATCCAAGGAAGCTTACTGATGACAAATCCCATGCAAGCTCTACTGAGAGCTTTTACATTTTATACAGTTTAGTGTAGGAACATAACAGGAACAACTATACCCTGATGTTCCCTAGAAAATGGGTTTTTGAGGATACGGCAGATTCAAGGAGCACTTTGCTGGTCTGCACATCTATTGAAATCTCAGCGCTTCGGCAGGTAACACGTGTGGATGGACACACGCTCCCTTAAGGTCAGTTTTGAGCAACTTGGTAGAAGACGTGAGATAAGTGACACCTGAATTTGGTTTTGCTGGGTCTAAGATTTTTTCCCTGCTGAACATCTCACTTGTTTCTGCTCATTTTACTGAGAAGTTTGGCGGAGGATGTGAAAGAAAGTGGCAGACTTCAGTCCTTTGTCTAAGGAAGAGACAGGGATAAATGCCTCTCATGTCAATACCAGACAACTCATGATTTTCTGCATTACCTCCTTTCTTCACCTACTCTCTCTCTAGTTTCAATCTGAAGATTACAGCTTCTTGGGGGAAGATTTAAACTTTTTTTTTAGATTTTTTTTTTAATGCCTTGCAGTATTTGAATGGCTTCAAATTGCGCTCTCTATTGGTTAATAAGAAAACCTGTACATCCAGAGAGTCAGTGTATATATGTAGCTTGGAGTAATCTGTAGGATATGCAAGACTTGCCTGGCTGGTAGTTAGGGGATGTACTAAGCAAATAACAATATTGTTGCTAGGGAAGAGCATAAGACAACTAGAAATATTGGAGGATATCATAATTGGAAGGAACTGGAATAACTGTGGTGCAAAAATAGCAAAATAAATTGATAGAGGGCAAAACCTATAGGAAATGTAAGTTTATTGGCTCTGCTCTTCTTTCATGCAGCAACAGAAAAAGTTTAGAACTAACCTTAATGTCTTTGAGAGAGGAAAAGAAAAACCCAATCAAAGAACTTTAGGCTGCAGTCTGAGAATTACCTGCAGGTCATTTTGCTTTTCCTGTATTATCTGTCCCTTAACTTTTTAACTGTAAATGTATATAGATATTTTAGGCAGATTTGGTAGATTGGGTCAAGCATAGACAGTATATAAAACAGTATAAAAATGATGTTATCTCCATATTTGCATTTATCGCCTTATATGAAACTTGGCATTCTGCTGGATTCATCTGTGTGTTCATTGCTTCAGTCATCAAATCACTGCATTTTTAAAGAAGCCTTTTAGGGAGAATGTGGACATTTAAATATAGCATTAGAGGTCATTTAAAAATATTTCTGAGACTTCAGCTATTTACTTCTCTGCTCTTAAACTTTCCAAGTTTACACTTTTTGCTCTACGCTTTTTGGGTGATAAACCTTTACATGGGTTTCAAAATGGATTGGACATCTCCCTGCTGATTGTTCTTCTTTTAAACAAGTCATTTCTGATTCAAGGAGGTTTAACTGCAGCCTACAGGACTTTGGATGGGTATCCAGGGCTTGTATTACCATTTGTTGTGCTCTTCCCTGAGCCATCAGTATTGATTCCTGGCACTGGTCACTGCCAGTTTCTGATGAAACCCTTCGAGATCATGCTTAAATCCACTCATCAAAAATAAAAGGGAACACTCCAAACTGATCAAGAAAATTGCTAATCTTCTCCCTCAAACCTTTCTGCTTCCCCTTGTTTTGAGAAATTTCCCATTCTTCAAGCTGGCTCCCAAATCCCAGAGCTGTTTCTGGGAGCCAGAGAAGAGGGGCTATCTAGTCTGACAGTGCTTCCATTAAAGTCAATGGGAAGTCTCTGATCTCAGTGTTGTTTGGGTCAGGCCATAGTGCCCAGTCGCTTTACATTTGCAAAATGTGTTTGCTTGTGCATTTTAAACCAAATACTTGTTTTACTGGAAGGAGATTAAGTTTTGAAAAAGAAGATGGAGTAGTCCACAGAAAAGTGCTTACTGAAGCGTGGTATTGCTGACAGGTTCAGAATTTCTTTTCCAAGTGTTAATTTGATAGTGCTGGGGTTGAAACTGTTCAAATTGCTAAAAGCTTACAGAAGAATTGTAGCCCTTCAGCAGGGGCATGCTAGTCTGAGCATTTCCTTTCCAACAACAACCTGCGTTGACATTTTTGCCGTTGCAGAGTTAAATCTTCGCATTTGGTATCCTCTCATGAATTAGTGGCCATGGATACTTCTTTTCCCTATTATAGCTGAGCAGTAAAAGCTTGTCAAGTACTTAATCTCTTTGCACCAAAAATAGCTTTGATCGTTACAGGATACAATTCCCAATAAATGTATGTGATATTAATATATTTTTTTTGTATGTCAGTCTTACTTTGCTCAAGGAAATTCTAATTAATTGGGACACAATTTTTCTGTGCAATTTTCATGGCTTACAGGAGAAAGTTAGGAAAGGCACAATTTCTGTGGGTCAGATTAAATGCTTAAAATACTTATTTAAGAAACTTTCAAGTTTTTAAACTGGAATCCTGGTGATTGGCATTTTCAGAGTGTAGTACAGACGTTGCTGGAGTCATCGCAGCCAGCCTTGTGGAGAGGCAGCGTTCAATCTTTTATTCAGAGTGCAGTTGTGTCACATCCTCTTTAATATTATGGACCAAATGTTCATTGCCTTGATTTATAGAGTAATATCAGGAATTACACACAACTCACTCTGTACTAGACCTCTATCTGCCGTGAAGTCAAGGCCACAGTATTTTCTAGGCCAATTTCAAAGGAGAATAAAGAAAATCCATGAGATGTGGTTTTTCCTGAAATAAGATCCAGGCAGATGTTAATGACAACCTTTAGGTTGCCTCCTCAGGACATATCTAAAATGTGTGCAGCCACTTGGCAGCTATAAGCCTTCTTGATGGTGATTCCTGCCAGTAATGAAAGCCAGTTTGTGTCACCAGAGTGATAAACAATACTCTCCTTAGTAAGCAAAGAGATTAACAATACATGACATTAAACACAAGATCTGTAAAAAGGAACAGAGGTTCAGTAACTCCTCTGAGCTTCATTTTCTCTCAAAACATAATTTTTTGTTACCAGTGGAACTCTATATAAGAATTAATTAGGGAACTTCACAAGCAGTCAAAACTCTTGTATGCCATTATAAATTTATCATTGCTGAAAGGATCTATTTCTACCGTCAAACTTCATGCTTATCTGGCAGACTGCACAAAGAATATGGAATAAATAACCTTCTTCCTATATAAAGAACCCTGGAAAAATGGAAAACTTGTTTTTAAAAAGCCAAGCATATTTATTATCTGTAAGGAATTTCTGAGAAAACAACTCATTTAGCATTCTGCCCTTCTAATACTCGAATCGTTGCAGAAGATCTCTCAGATTCCCCACTCAGAACTTGCACAACATCATGTTGAATATTGCAGTACATGTGCCTGTCTGTTGGTGCTCCCCACCTAAGAGCGGTAGAAGGTGGGCTAGGAGCAAATCATAACCATGTAAGTGTTTAGACTGAGTCATCTTGGACTACTGGATGAATTTACATGGCATTATTTTTTAAATTTGGATTGTATTAACCTTAAACAATGACTTTCTTCTGTAATTTTCTAAGCTTCTCACCCATTGCAGCATCACAGATGAGCTCTGTAATTACACATCTATTACTACCAAATATTCTGTGCTTCTGCTTATTTCAGTAACTCAGCAACTCCCCTCCCAATAGGTATCAGTGTAAGTGATACAAAGAAGGGGATTATGTACATTTTTCCTGTAGTGTCTGGCACTCAAGGGCCAGCCAAGATAAAATCTGAATGCTTCAGAAGTACTCTCCCCACAGTACATGTTTTGTTAGTGGAGTGACTTCACTTGCTACAGAGGAATTTTTTTTCCCCATTCTCTGTGCACCGTTAGGTTCCTTATACAGCTCAAATCCCATCACAGGTAACAGGACAATTAGATTAATGGAGGCTACATAGCTCTACTGACACAAGCTCCTGTATGAGTTTGCACTTACTTTCCCCTAAAAGAGCACTGACTCCTCTAAAATGCTAAGCAATGCAGAGTTGAAGGAAGGTGCTCTATTATGTTTCCTGCTGCAAAGTATTTACATAGTCATGGCTTATGTAAATGAGTTGTTCAAGTCAAAGCAGCTACTTAGTGGTTTGAAGGCAGCAAAGGTTCCTGTGCTCTGTGAAGAGATGCTCCTTGGCAGCCAGCTCTCTGCAGGCTTCATTGACCCCACTGGCTCCTGTGTTGGCCACACTTACTGATGTACCATCACCCTGATGATGTTCTCGGGGAAATTCTGAGGTGTCAGAGGCCCCTGTTTCTGCCTGGCTTTGTGCTGTCCCTGTGAAAGCTGTCAGATGATAAATGAGAGCTGATAGATGCTCCAGAGATCAGAACAGGCAGTGACGGACGGGGCATTTGAGCTGTCAGGGCTTCCTATGTGGCCCATCCTGTTTTCAGTGGGCTAAAATGAGGATAAACTATTGCAGGGAGCGGAGATCTGTGAGGGGACAGCAGTGAGGAATGTGTGTGTGAGGACCCCAGGGCTGTTGTATGTTGGTAACAGTGGGAGCAGGAAAAGAACTGCTGAAGAGCTCAAGTTTAACCATTTCAGGGCTGAACAGGCAGGGCTGCAGAGAGTAGTTGGATGTGTGTGACTGGGCTGTGAAATGAGAGTGTGGGCAGAGATGGAGCTGGGAGCAGTGGGATCATGAGCTGGTTGCCCACAGGAACTGACATGGGCCAGAGCCCTAGGGAGGATTGGCAGATGTTGTTTCCAGCACCAGCAAGAAGAGGGCTGTCCCTGGATATTTACACTTAAGCTGACTGTTTAACTGAGAGCAGAAGTACCCATACACTTCTGATAAAGTGATGTTCTAAGTTTTCCTTTGATTCTTAGAGTGGATGCCATGTTATTCTGTTGTCTCAGCAAATTAAGCTTTGGGAGGCCGCAGGTAGATAAGGATTTGACCATGTTAAAGCTGACAGTCTGAGTCTTTCCTAACGCTTGGATCATTTTTCAATCAGACATCCTCAGGTCTATGTCACAGAATATTACTAACAATCCAGATTTGCCAGAAAATCAAACTTTGCTTTCAGTGCACATCGATCACGTACAGGTACTGTACTATAGCCGCGATCTTTATCCTGCTTTGCCTGCTGCTGTTATCCATGATGTATAGCACTTTAAACAGATGATATGAGACAAGTTTTCTCAGGAACAAGGTTTTCTTAGGTAGCAAGTTTACGTGGTTTAATCTTATAATTTCTAAGTATACGTGATACATTGAACTGTATGAAGCTATTGCCTCATAAATATCTTCGAGTCCCTGTGATGTGCTTGTTTGTGTCTTCAGCTTGCTTCCTGGTAAGAAGGGATTTTCTCACATTCTTCTTGTCGTTTTCTCATAATTTATTTTCTCATGATCCAATGGTTGAAGAGTTGGTGGTTATTAATGCCATGAAGATGAAGTTTTTTATGCCTTAGAGTCATTATCAAAGTGTGACTTTGCTGAAGATAAGCCCTGTCATACCACTGTTACTTGTTTGAAATGTTCTCTCCTTACTGTAGTGAGTCCTTAATGTGAGTGTGGATGTGTATGAACCAAAACTCTTAGAGGAACATCCTATAACCTCTTCCTCTTACTGTGGAAGAGATTACAGATTTTTTTTTTGCTAGAAGAAAGACCGGACAAATTTCTATTGGCAATGGCTAGGTAGAGTGATTTGGATTTAGGAAAGGCCTAGGCATTTTTGGACATCCCTTCAAAATCTAGGGTGGAGTAATCTCAAGCACAAATATAGGCTGGGTGATGAGCGGATTGAGAGCAGCCCTGCAGAGAAGGACTAGGGAGTGCTAGTTGATGAAGCACTGGCATAAGCTGGCAATGTGCACTGGCAGCCCAAATAGACAACTATATCCTGGGCTGCATCGAAAGATGAGTAGCCAGCAGGTCAAGGGAAGTAATTCTGCCCCTCTCCTCTTGTGACACCCCACCTAGACTACTGCATCCAGCTCTGGAGCCCCCAACACAAGAAGGACATGGATCTGTTGGAGAGGGTCCACAGGAGGGCCACAAAGATGATTAGAGGGCAGGAGCAACTCTCCCATGAGAACAGACCTATGGGTCTGTTCAGCCTGGAGAAGAGAAGGCTCTGGGCAGATCTTCTAGCAGCCTTCCAATACCTTAAGGGGACCTACAGGAAAGCTGGAGAGAGACTTTTTATCAGGGCGTTTGATGATAGGACAAGGGATAATGGTTTTAAACTAGAGCAAGGTAGACTTAGATTAGACATTAGGAAGAAGTTCTTTGAGGGTGGTGAGACACTGGAACAGGTTGCCCAGAGAAATTGTGGACATCTCATTCCTCAAAGTATTTAAGACTAGACTGGATGAGGCTCTGAGCAGCCTGATGTAGTGGGAGGTGTCCCTGCCTATGGCGGGGGTTTGGAACTAAATGATCTTTAAGGTCCCTTCCAATTCAAGCCGTTCTATGGTTCTGTGATTCTGTATTCTGTGCTTCATCACTTCACAGACAGTCTATCAAAGCCCACAAATCCTGATGTAGGCTGTTAAAATAAAAATCTGACAGTTTATTGTGGATTTCATGCCAAGCGGACGGTCTCCAGAGGGGGAAATGACTCTGAAAACCTTGTGATGAAAGATGGATTTACACCTGAGCTCACTAATGTAATATGAAAGCTGAAAACATCTGCCATCAAGTAAGAGCCAGGAGATCTGTAAAATTGTAACTACAACCTGTGCTGAACATGCAGGAGCACATTAAAAAATGTGGAGATGTTGAAGAAACTTGAAGAAGAGGGGCAATGAGCAGTAGAAAGAGGATTTTCCTATACTGACTTTATTTTTTTAAATGTGTGAGAATTGAAATCTCGAATACCTTTGCGAAAATAATATTTATGGAATTATTTAATTGAATTATTCAAGTTCCTGAACTTAAAAATTTAAAACCAAATATTTTTTATCATGTTTTGAATAAAAGCTTATCCTGGTATGAAATGCCATTTGGAGGAAGAAGTGTGTGAAGGAATTTACTTTTTGGTGCTGTATTTTAAACATGATAGCATTAAATGTTTCAACAATTCCTAGCTTTTATTGCTTTAGGAATTCAGTTCTAATGAAAAAACTTAATAATAGACCATGTCCAATTCTGTAGAGAAAACATAGAGGCTGTAAAAGTTATAGAAATACTTATTGTATAGATTAGAGATGATTTCTTCATAGTACTCCATTCTGGATATGACCTGAGACACGATATTGGGCTGGACAAAATCTTAATTTCTTTGGGAATGGTAAACTAGATATTTCCATTGATGTATTCAGACTTGAAGGGAAAGGGTGTTTAACAGAAATTGCATGCTACAGACCAGTATAGGAGATACACAATGTCTTTTTTACTATCCAGGATCTTGTTTGTACCATTCCAGAATTTTAAGTCAAATGAAGGTTTCCTTAGAAAGATGTTTTGCATATTTACAGAAAGTGTTAATCTTAGAATGGTTTGGGCTGGAGTGGACCTTAAGGGTAATCTAGGTACAAAACCTTGTACTTGATCTTTTTGCCTTAATTATATATATATTTTTTTTACTGCTTACTCACAGGTATTTTTTCCTCTGAGTTAGAACATTCGTTTTAAAAGTCTTCTATTGCTGTGAGCAGAAGCAGATGCTGAGTCTAATGGTTTGACTCAGACTGAGGTTTGTCCAATGTCATACTGGATGATCCCTAAAAATGGCCAAAAGCGATTGCTATGAGTATAAAAAAACCAAGGCTTTCTTCTGTTTTGTTTTTTTTGTGTGTGTGCGTTTGGGGTTTTTTTAGTGGTTTGTTTGGGTTTTGTTGGTTGGTTGTTTGGTTTTGGTGGTGTTGTTTCGGTTTGTTTGTTTGTTTTTTAATAGAGGTAATCTGTTGATTGATTGGGATTTTCAGGGAAATCACACCATGCAGATCTTTTGGCCTACAGACTTTCCCAGCTTTTAAGAAGGTGTTATCTGTCTAATAACTCTTAGAACAATTTCTGCTTTGACTGTCTGCATTTTCTTGTGGAAATATGTTCCATATAGCTGTTTTTAGAGATTGCTAGGATCAGAGTAGGATAATTATTCATATTAAGATTTAACATCAGCAGGAACCCTCGTCTGTAGACTGTACACAAGCTACATGTTCTGGTGTAGCAGTGTGTGCATCCTGAGGAAGCTGCTCCTCTGTGTGAAGCTGGTGGCAGACCCAACATTTGGTCCTGCTCACTTGTCCCAAACAATCAATTTATCTATGCAGCCACGCTGATGCTCCAGCTAAACTTGCTGCATTAATTATATCTGCCCTGAGCTTACAAGCTTTTAGAGCTATTTTGAACATAAATTTTGCAAGCTTGCAAGTCAGTAAAGGGTTTTTATTTTTCAAAGTTACCCAACCTGCAATTAAACTGAACTGTCAGATCCTGGTGATTATCAAAGCTCTCCTTCAATACGTGAATTTAAGATAAAGAAATGGATGATATTTCAAGGGTATTGAGTAAGTATTAGGTAGTAGTTTAACTTTAAAACACTCTTTGTGTTGAAGTTTCTACCTATCCCTCTCAAAATAGAACTTCATTCAGGTATATTTTTGCTGAGGAGTGCAAAAAAGATGTTTTCTCCAATGCATCCCCACTGTACTCCTTTACAAGTTAAAAGCATGGACCAAGATGCATTTATACACATTTAAACACACACCCAATTTGGTCTAATGTGCACTGTCTTGGTATTATGAATAGCTAATGATGGAGTATATGGGGCTCTGACAGAATTGTTTGACTGAAAAAAAAGGTTTATTCATCGCATGTCACAAATTATATTTTAGTATGTAATGGTCCATGTAGTGGGCTCTTAATGTGCTTAAGGAATGCATAAGGTCTGTGCTTGCTTCCTCAGGACAAGGTAAAATCTGGGAAATCTGAATGTAGAATTTGTGGAGAGATGACACGTAGACGTGCATATGCTCTAGTCCATGTTAGCAAGTACTTCCCCAGAAGCTGAGAATAATTCTGTGAGCCTCTGAATGCTTCTTCCCACGTTTCCTTAAACCTCAGTCTGTTTGTGGATAGTGTTCAATACTTAGAAATAACTGTGACTGAATTTTTTCATTAATAATCAGTTGAAGTCACACTTATCCATGCAGCAATTTTTAACTAGAAGTTTAGTGTGCATCTTTTTGGTAGGTATTACTAACGTAATAGGAAGCACAGTTTTTATCCACCAAGCAGTATTTGAGTCAATTAACTAGTGGTTCACCAACATAAAAAAAAAATTTATGAAAGTCTATGTGGTACTTTTTTTGAGGAAAGTTTTTATTGCTGATTCCATCTCTATCTGGTTTCTGTTTAATCTCTTCACTGGTTCAACTGGTGTTAGGGAAGCAAGTAAGAGGTTATATTCTCATTACCTAGTCACAGAAATATTTGAAAATTTTGGTGTTTTAATCCTCTCTGTCACAGAGACTTAGTTTTAAAAGTATCTCCTTAAATCAAGCCACAGCTGACATCCTGGTCGTTCAGAACACGAGTTCTTAGTGAAATAAATGGTAATAGATCTTTAAAATGAACTGAAAAAAAGCTGCTTTTAATAGAAACCTCCTATCTCAAGTTTTCTGTAGAACAGTCTTGGGAGACAAAATCTGGAAAATGAGCCTGGCTGAAACAGCATCAGAAAATAATACCATTGATGTGTTGTATAAAATAGCTAACTAAAAAGGGAGCCCCAGCCAAGCCCTTGCACATATGGTACCTCTCTTTGTGTGTTCCAGTATAGAGAGTGAGATCTTCCTTCACATGGGGTAAGCATTTATCTATTTTTAGGAAGGTCCTGTTGTGAGTAGTCACTTTTTCCTCAGACAACAGTGCTTTCAGAAAGACCAACCTTTGCAGCCTAGGTCATGAAGGCATGTCGTGGCAGGGTTACTGCAAAGGCAAACCTGAGGAATGGTTCCTTTCATCTCTACTGATTTCTCTCCTCTCGCCTTTCAGTCCCAAGGTAGATCAGATTCCTTAAAGCAGCTGCTTGACTTCCAAAAATGCTCAACTCTCCCATCTCCTACTGCGAGAGGGAAATGGTTACTATGGATTTGCTGCACAAGAACAGATGTATTTCATTATGCTGGGTACTAACCACACTGCTATCCATATGCTTCTATTTTTTTAAAAGTCCAGAATAGAATTGGTTCATGTATAGGCCAGGTAGGGCTACTCTGACTCCAAACTCCTTGCACTTTTCTGCCTGGTAGTGTAGACGGCATTGGTGAGAAATGACAGGAGATGTCTCAGTCCTCCTTACGCTTTTAGGCTTCAAAATCTCTTCCTCTACGAGTGTTTCACCAGGTGTCAGACCGATGAATGGCCCCAAGACGGGGTAATGCATTCAGACAATGCAAAAGCTATGTTTGGGGCTGATTCTCCACTTAGTAGATATAAAGAAATCACCAATGGATGTATGTGAATTAAACCAAGGTCATGGGAGGCTAAGGCAATATTCAGCAAGAGGGAAGGGGCTTTTAGTGATTATGCTGTTTACCCAGGAATATACTGTGGTATGTTACAGGGAAGTGAGTGCACATTTTAAGTTGAAGTTGACAGAAACTAATTCTCAAGCTTTGGGGAAATTTGAGTGTGGATCTGAGTGGTGTAGCTTGAACTCTCTTCTACATGCAACACTACCTAGTGAATCATTAAAAGTATTTTGACATTGGGTCCGTGCAATCCTAATTCACTTCAGCTCGTTTCTAACACTCAATGCTTGTGCTCTGGAATATTAAACCTGAAGAGAATGGTAGGGGAGTGGGAATAGTTTCTGGATCATTTCCTTCATTCCTAACTTCTATAAGGGCTCTAAATAGAAAAGTAACATGCACTGCAGAAACACGTGAAATGTCAGTCCTAGAGTGCTGTCATTCATGAGAAAGCAATGTTATGGTAACCATGTTTCTAGAATCATACTCATTTTGGCACTTATCTATTTATTTTTCTTCAGAAAACAAAGGTTTTCTGAATATTAACTTGCGAAACTTCAGTGAAATCTTTTATTAAATGTACAAATAAGATCTCTGAGTCTTAGATCTTGAAAGGTTTTAAAAGGTACTTTTTTATAATGTGTATGTTATATGTGGTAGATACACTCTGTGTCTGCTAACATCACAAGGTCTTAGAGGATGCAATGCCTAGAACTCAAAGTTTTATTTTATTTTTGTAGATTAAAATATAATCCACAGATTGATGTGGAGACCAGCTTCAGGGCAGGTAAGACTGCACTGGAGAGGGGATCTGCAGCAAAAAGGGCTGACAAAAAGCTCTTTTGAGGACTTTTTGAAGCTGGGAAAAGCTGGCTGGGGACTGTCAGTTGGTGGGCAGGCTGCTGAGATACCTGGGCAGAAGCAGCACCACCCACCGTTGATCAGGCCACCAAGCTATAAGAAGCCTCAGGGTGGTCCACTGACTAGTCACTGCCCACAGAGCACAGGGCGAGCAAACAGTGCTTGTGTGTGCCCCGGTGGGTGACACAGCTGGCTGCTGCTCGTGGGGCAGGGCACTGAGGCTCTGCCAGTGGTCAAGGCAAGCTCAATCCCTCTAAGTGGTCACAGGTCAAGGGTGATCATCCCAACTGATCCTCGAGTCTCAAGGTGCCAGTTGCTTGTAGAGATCCAGCCACGGTGGCTGCCCGGCCAAAGGCTGTTGTTAGAAAAACTGTGGGCACCCAGACAGAGGCCCCAAGCAAACATGTGGACGTCCAGGCCTCTGGCTGCAGAGAGGGCCAGAGCCTGGCACTTGCAATGGAAGGAACTGGAGACACCACCTGTGTCAGATGTGACCAGGTGAATGATCTGCTCAGCCAGGTGGCTGAGCTGAAGGATGAAGTGGAGAGGTTGAGGAGTATCAGGCAGAGAGAGAGAGAGATTGACTGGTGGACCCCCTCCCTAAGAGAAAGGAAATAGGTTGAGGCCCCACATAAATCAGATGACCCCCTTCCCTCTTGTCACCAGGCAGTAGGAGGGGACCTCAGAGAAAGAGGGGGAATAGAAACAGGTCCCTGCTTGGAGAAGCAGGTGAAGCCCCTCCCAGCCTCTCTCACCTTCCCAGTTACCCTTGCAGAGCAGGTATGGGGTCCTGCAGGAGGAACTGGCTGTTGGAGAAGAGGGTGGTTCACCCAGACCAGAAATGCCAGAACAATCAATTCACAATAGACTCGGCATCACAACTGACTCCAAAAGGAAAAGCAGATGGGTGGTTGTTGTGGGTGACTCTCTACTGAGGGGGGCAGAGGGGCCAATATGCCATCTAGATCCACTTCACAGGAAAGTCTGCTGCCTCTCTGGGGCATGAGTTAGGGATGTGTTGGATAAAATTCCTGTCCTAGTAACACTTCTGATTATTACTCTTTTAGTATTTCAGGTGGGTAGTGAT
>VWZK01013273.1:0-32889 GCA_013396935.1 Baryphthengus martii
CGGGAGCCGGTCAGGCTATGCTGGGGAGACGCTCCCCCGTGCCCTGGGTGCCCTGGCGCTGGGGGAGAGGCCTGGAGGCGCGGCGAGAGCGAGCGGTGCAGGGTCTTCTCGCTGCGCTGTGAAATGGCGCCCCACGGCGGGACGTCCCCTCGGCCTCCGCTCCCAAGGAGGCACAAACCGGCCCCTTCTCCTCAGGTCTGGTTTGTCCGTTAACGCGGTGCTGGCCGCGGTGATAGAGGGGAACGGACGCAGGTGTAAGGGCTCCCTGAGGCGTGAGGGGAGTTGGTCGGTACATCCGTGTTTTTTTCTGAAGCTTCGCCTGGGATGTGCCGGGAGTCTGAGGAGGGGAGACATTCCGCCCCTAAGCCGTACAACAGTGGATCAGACTTAAGCTAGGTGAGATGTGTAGGAGGAGCAGACCTGAGGAGGTTTTCATGAAGGATTTGGAGAAAAAAACCACTCAATTAACGTACCCACGGCGTTACTGAGTGGCAGTTTAGAGCACGGTTACTGTGCGAACTGGCCCACCCATATTATGGTAGGGATTGCAGGCTGCTTTGCAGGTCCGTCTCCACCTGGTTTCTTGGGCTGGTGCCTGAGGTGCAGGTTACAGTGGTGTTGGTCTGCTCCAAACTGCTTCCAGACAAGCTGTCATCTGGGGTTGGCTTCCGTGTCAGGCAAATAGGTATGGCTGGGCTGCTTCTCCCAGCTGTTGTAATTACCGTACAGATCTATATCGTTAACTGGCTGTAATTCCCACTCACAGAGGAGGCTGACTCTGCAAATTACAGGCTGGGTGTATGTGATGGTAGTATTAGGGGAATTTTTCAGGTATTTATTGTATTGGTCTCCATTGCAGCATTGATGTCTTGAGATGAGCCGAACACTGGCATAAATATAAAAAGGAATCACTGCACTTTTCAATGCAGTACTGGTTTTGATAATTGGATGTATAAAAAGCAGTTTCATTTCAACTATATTTCACATCTTATTTCAACCAGTACATCAGGTTGGGCCTGACAATGGAATGACAAATAGAGTTAGTATTGCACTGAGGATTAACTAGGAACTGAATGTTAAAGCAGTCTGTGTTCATCTGACAAATGATCAAAACCTCACAAATGTTCCTAAAAGATGTTTTTATTCCTTTTTCCATTTTTATATAAATTTGTCAGCACGTTTTGCCATGAAAAGACATTGCAGACTGAGCGTTTATTTTTGCTTGTAATGTGCTAGAATTGAAGTCTTCCCTAGCTCTGTATGAAAAGGAATAATCTTTAAAGCTATTTTGTCAAGGAAATGTGTTCAAGAGAAAGAACTGTTTGTTCCTCTCCAAAATGATTCGTATTTTGTTTCTAAAGTTTTAAGTGAACAAATATTCTTTGAATAGATGTGTCTAAGTACATTTTAACTTGTTAATTTAGGCCCTTATCTGCAAGCCAGTCTGCTTTGTTAGACTTCTGTGCTGATGCAGAAGTTTACTGAGAGGCAACAAAGCTAGTGAAAGGTCTGGAGCACAAGAGTAGCTGAGGGAACTGGGGTTGTTTAGCCTGGAGAAAAGGAAGCTCAGGGAAGACCTTATCTCTCTACAGCCACATGAAAGGAGGTTGTAGCAATGTGGGGGTTGGTATCCCAAGTAATAAGCATTTGAAGAGTAAATGGCTTCAAGTTGCACCATGGGAGGTTTGGGTTGGATCTTAAGAAAAATTGCTTCACTGAAAGGGTTGTCAAGACCAGAACAGGCTGCCCACAGAAGAGATGGAGTCATCATCCCTGGAGGGTTTTAAAAGACTTGTAGATGTGGCACTGAGGGACGTGGTTTAGTGGTGGACTTGGCAGTGCTGGGTTAGCAGTTGAATTCGATCTTAGAGGACTTATCCTTCTTTCACAGAATCATTTTTGTTGGAAATGAGATTCACCTCAGGAAAGCTATGTATAGATTGGGGCTGTCCAGGTTTCAAATCAGTACATCTGCAAGAGGATGTAAATAGTGTTTATGGAGACTGAAAAATAAGTGAATGTGCAAGAATGTTAGATGAGATCTGTCACTTAAAAAGCAATTTTAAATCTGCAGCTCACAGTAAGTCCTTCACTTCAGTAGGTTTGAAAAAAAACCTCAAATCTCTCTGGGTAAATGAACAAGAAATTCAAACAAGTTAGAAAATAGTGGAGGAAAGCGCTAATACCAAGCAGCAACGAGCTGCTTGTATAAGTTGTTATAATTGTAGGTGATCAGGGAAGGTATTTCACAGTTAGAGTAGAATGCTCGAAACTCTGATTTCCTCAGGTACTTGTCCTTGGAGCCATGTTGTACATTATAGTGTAACCTTTCTTTTCAAAAAAGTGAACTCCTAATCATTTCGTCTGTGGAAGAAAGATGGGAACACTAGAGGCTTACAGACTTGAAATGCCAAACAGCTCCCAGTTTTTACTTTTGAAAGCATTATAGCATATAAGCCAATCTCAGTGTATTGGGAATTTTGAATTATGGTTTCCCAGTGTTTGGAGGAATGTTTCTTGTGCACAGACTTTGAGCAGAGGGAGCAGTCCAGATGTCTGATACAATCCCAAGGAGAGAGCGAGCGTTTCGTTAACCGGAACTGTTAGCATTGCCTATGTAAGGCATTACAGTTACTCTATGTTGAAGAAAGCATCTTCCCTTTAGAAGATGTCACAGCCTTGCTGAAATTATTTGACTGGTTTGCTGTCCTAAGTGATTGGAAATATGAATATGAGCATTTGAATCCCTCCAGAACAGCTGAAGAGACTAAACTGTGTTGAATTAAAGTAGTTAATTAATAAACAATGACACTGAGCTGCTTAAGTCACGTTGGTATCGCCTGGTGTATTTCTTGAGTGGGGGAGAATACTTATAACATCCTCTTGCTGTGAAAAAATAGCAAAATATTCTTCATAGTGTCTTTTAGCAATAGTAATAAATTGGTTTTGTTTTAAAATCTGGTACTATTGGAAAAATATGGATGTTAGGAAATGAAGCAGTTGTTTCACAAAGTGCAAATAAAATGATTTCACGCAGTGAAGTTTTGGGTACTAAGGGAGGTGATATTATAGGGACAATATTAGCATTTCCTACTTGTCCCAGGTTAAGCTTTGTTCTTCATGTTGAGAAGATGCCAAACGTAATTCTAACAAGCTTGTGGTTTTTTGTGCAGATGAGAAGATGTACTCTTTAGTTTGCAAGAGACTCTGTTAATTTATAGTCACAAAAATTATTGTTTGATTTGTCAAAAATTATGTGTAGGCCCCTAAAAAGCCCGAACCCCTTCAGGTCAGCTTCATTAGTGCAAAATACGTGTGTCACAATCTGTGTCCCTACCATCGCTAGGTAGCGTTAATTTATGTCTGAGACATCTGCTTAAATTCCAGTCATCACTCTTCTCTTCCTATGTGTATCTGATACTTATGGCCAAAATGGTAATTCGTGTTTTGAAAATGTACCGTATATGTCACCAATGAGGTGGTGAAGCGCTGGAACACAGAGAGGTGGCACCACCCAGAGAGGTGGCAGATGCCCCATTACTGGAAATATTCAAGGTCAGCTTGGACCGTGCTCTGAGCAACCTGCTCTAGTTGCAGGTGTCCCTGCTCACTGCAGGGGAGTTGGACCAGATGACCTTTCCTGGTCTCTTCCAACCCAAACCAGTCTATGGTTCTAAAGCCTGACTTTAGACCTGCTGGAAGCTCCAGCTAGTACCTCATACTGACAAGTAGTGTAAAGTGGCTGACAGAAAAGATCCTCCTCTGCCAGCTTTGATAAGGCTTTGTCATAAAAAATTGAGAAACCAGGGAGACCCATGGAAAATTTTTGTGGCCTTGTGCCAAACCTGAAAGTGTGATTTTTGAAAGTTAGTTAATACTGAAAAATAATTCGATTGTAGATTAGAGAAACCATGTAAATGTTTCTTTATGTGAAGTGGTCCAAATTCTAAAGCAAGTAGAAGCACATGTTATTTATACATAATTTGAAATAATACTGTTAATGACATATCTCTGAACAATATATGCATTTTATTATTTCCCCATTGGATCATGATGTATGAGAATGTATTGTGAATCTGTATAGCTGTCCTATTGTGGAAGAGATTGGCTAATACCGCCACTTGATACTTGCCATCTGTAACTTGTTAACTATATTTTGACATATTTTTGTTAGCACCTTAAAACTATTTTATTTAAAAAGTTCAACTGTATCAATAGAATGAAAGGTTTCCATTCAGTGGAAGAGAATGCATTACTAATTATTTTTTCAGAGTTCAAGTGTTCGTCTAACTCAGATCAGTCGTTTCAGTAGAAAAAAAAAATCATGTGGGTAAGGCAGACAAGATACAGGAAAAGCTAAAATATCTTCCAGTGATAATCACTTTAGTTCTAAACTAAATTATTGAAAGAAGCCATCAACAAAGTAACATTTCTGCGGGGATGCGTGTCCACGGTAATATCAGCTGGACCTCCCAGAACTCAAAACAGCTGTAGCTATTCAATTAGTAAAAAATTTTCTCAGCTGCTTCTTGCCATGAGACAAGTCAGAAGGGTTATTCATTCAGCGTAGCTGTACTATTTTGAATCCTTTCCTAAGCTTCAGCTTATGTACTGAGGTCAAATGAAGCCAGTGGCTAAGCAGTCTGGTAAGGGTGACAGCTTTTCCTATCTCATTAAATCCATGCATGTTTGTCTGATCTTATTAGGAAAATGTGCTGACAGCTGTACTGTGGGGTTGATCCCTGAGGCTTGATAACTTCGTTATGCAGTCTATTGATTTTTTTTTTTTAATTATTTTTTTTAAAGGAAATAAGAATTCTATTTTAATTAAAAAAGAAGGCTCTAGGAGAAGCAACTCCAAATCTGGATTAAAAATTCTGCCTTGTAAAAGAGGCTGCTGTGTGCATCCTCACATGAACACAATGTACTCTGCTCTCTTTTCCCTGCAAACCCTCTCTCTTGGGAAGAAAGCTGTGGGAGAATAGTTCTGATGAGACAAACACAGGGTGGAGACAGTATAGCTCCGGATTAGTTAACAGCACAGTAGTTCAAGCAGTTGCTAATGTAAAAGCGGCAGAACAAAGCTATTGCTTTATCAGGCTAATTCCCATTAGGCACAAACTCTTTCACCAGATGTTGCCCTGGAAAATTTCTTGAAACAACGTCTTATGTGGTATTCTTACTTAATTTTCCTTTTCTTGCTCACTGTGGCTCTATTCTGTTGCGTGCAGAAGAATAAAAGATGCATTTTACGTCTGGCACTGCAGTGATAGTGTTCTGCAGGTGAAATAGAGATTTTGGGGGAATGATTTTTCCAATAATCCTGAGCCCACGTGCTCTGCAGCTTCTGGATCTGTGACTGAGAAGTGACTCTCTTGGTCACTGAGGTATCAGTGGTCATGGACATCTGGCAATAGCACTGTTGTAATGTCTCCGATATTACTGTATTAGCTTTATTCATGTGGCTGCTCTTTAAAGATATATTTCTGTATAGTTCAGAAATTTTTTAGGGGTGAGAGGCAGGAAGAGCTCTGATTTTTGCCAAGATGAAATAAAAGCCTCAGAAAGTGATTTCTCAGTGACATCTTTGATAGCCACTCTCCCACTGTAGATAGGATGAAGGGAATGTTTGTGGGTCTGCAGGCTGGCTGTGAGAATTCTCTGACTTCTTCTCAGGCTTGAGTTTAAAATAGCTTTTGATCATTTTCATTGCTTATGTGGGATTTAGGTTGCCCAAAGCAAGAAATCTGGTGTTTCCAGGACTGTGCTATGCAGCATCTCTGCTATAGCATTAACCACATTTTTGGCAGAAAATTGATTGCACCAGTAGGAGTACTTGGCTGTTTCTGGTCTTTATCTTGGCTGTGGTCTGGATTTTCTTCTGACTGCCTAGAATTCCTTGGAGGAAAAAAACCTCATCTGCGTCTGAGGTTGGGATGAGGGAGAGAGGGACTGGTGTTCAGCCTTCTCCACCCTTCCCAGACATTCATCCACAGTTACTTGGATGCATTCCGAGTTTCTCTTGGTTTATCAGTGGGAGTTAGCTGTGCTAAGGCAAAGTAGGCCATGGCTTTGAACCAGTTAAGGCATATAGCAGAGAGACAAAGCATTTATCCAACATGATTCTGGAGAGGTCAACATTTTTCCCAGGGGCTGGCTTTGCAGTTAGCAGCAAGTGTTTCAGGCTGAGGTTTTTTTTGTTTGTTTGTTTGAATACTGCTTAGTCATTTCAGTGTTCAAAAAAAGTTCTGAGTCAACTTGCTATTATTACAGGATGGCCATATATTGTACCTGAGGCAACCTGATCTTTTTTTTCCTTAGAGGCAAACTGACTTGCAAGATTTTTATTGATCACCGTCATTTATTCTTGTATACACAAGTGACTCATCATATGGTGCAGTCAGAGGGACACCTCCTAGTGATACGGCAAGAAACTAACTCATCAGCACAGTGTTACAGTCTCATTGTAAATATAGTCAACCTCTACCTTTTAACCTTCCATAGACACTCGGAATTCAAAGGAGTGTTCTCATGCATTGCAGCAGGATGGAAACGCCTTGTGTAGTTGCAGGAGGGATGAGGATGTCCTTTTTTTATTGCACAAAATTGTGATACTGTCATTTGTAGTTTTGTTTTTCTATCGATAACAAAAATGTGTGATTCATTTCATAACTTAAGAAACAAAAAAACTTTTAGGTTGGATATCTTACCTCTTGGAACAAGGAAGACAGCAGAATAGTGCTGATTGAGTACGAATCAGTTAAATTTACAAATATTTGTTCAACAGCATTTGCCAAACAGTATTAAATCAAGTAGAAAAGTGGTCAAATTCCAAATGTAAAAAATGTTGTATGAGAGCAATGCGCAGGATAATGACTGGAGAAAGGACACACTCTTGCCTTCCTGTCTGTATCCCAACACCTTTGGATTTACGGGGGTTTTATGCCAAATTTAGGCAAATAGGTACCTTAAAAATGCGAAATCTCCTAGTGGTTATAGGGAAATTGTTTAATCTGTTTTCTTACCAAGCTGGACTTTCTCATTTTGCATATTTCACAAGACTCCAAGGGTTTGCTATGCTACAGCTCCATCAAGTGGTAAAATAATTTCCCAATTGGAGTTGCAGCTTGTTTTCTGTTGAACACTTGCTTTCTCTTCAGAATGTGTTGAGGCCTCCCCCAGCTTCCTCTTTGTTCTATCTTTTTTTGCCTTCCCTGTCCCACACCCTCTTCATTGTTGACCATTATGACTGTGGGATTATTGGAGAAGTAGAGCTGTGGTTTAGAGGGATATGATCATGATCTTCATTCTGCAGCTGACCTATTGAACCAGCTTGGGCAGTTCATTTCATCTTGTAAGCCTCACTTCTGTCATCTGAGAACTAAAGAGAATGATAAATATTCCTAGACTACTAATTTCTTTTTGGAAGTAACTTATTTCAATCAAGGATTTTGCTTAGCTCACATAGCAGAAAAATAAGAAGTCCCTTGTCGGTGGGCAGTCAGAGATGCGTTCTCACTTCAGATGCCCACACACGAGCTCCAGCTCTCCCCAGAGGCTTCGTGTTAGTCACCCCAGCTGTCAGTGCCTACTCAGAGCTGCGGAGCTGAAGGAGTCTTTCTCAGCCATATAATTTTATTGTTTAAGTCTGGCCACAGAAACAGGCATGTCTCCACCTTGCTGCCCTGGTGGCTTGCCTAGGGCCAGGTGGATAACCATGAGCAAGGACCACTAACATAAAGCAGATGATGTCCATTGACTTTATGCACCTTTTCGTATGTATGGATCCTCACTCTGTAATACTAGAGAGAGAACTTTCTATGAAGCTTGGTCCTCAATGAAAGATCAAAATATCTCACCTTTTGTTGCAGGGTGAAAGTATACTTGTGGACAAATTGTCAGCAGAGCCCTTTGTGTGTGGTGATGTCTTTGCACGTCCATAATCCTGTTTACTAAATGCTGAAAATTCATGAAATTATCTTGTATTTGGATAAGTATATCTTATGGTATGTGTAGAATAATACAATACATACATAGATAGGTACAAGAGCTGAAGCAAATTACGTTTGAAGTGGAGTATGTTGGAAGGAGCAGAACGAATTCTAAGACATAGGGCAGTCACATGGGATAAACATACAACTGTGTCACCAACTCTGCCCTACATTTCGTGAAAAACAGTACATCAGGAGATCATCATTTTCTAATGTCAGCTGCTTAGCAGTTGGGAGGCAGGGAACCATCCTGCTGTAGTGATGGCTGCCTTACCTAAGGAAATGCCTCTTTCCACTCTCACAGCCTCTGTATGTTCCTGCAGCAGAACAGATGAGCGCATGCAATTAGATGTGCTTTTCAGCATGACAGTGCATCAGGTTCAACTTAAGTATTGGAAAAACACATCCTATTTCTCTCCTGAAACAACTTCTTGAGTAGTCAGTTAGTTTCTGTAATAGCCATTCTTGAGGTGTCGCAGGTCTTCAAGGTGTCAGACAAGAACGAGCTGTTTAAATACAGTGAGTGGTCTCTGCATTCACTGTGAGAGGTCAGGTTGGTCTCTTGTTCAGTGTTAGAGATGAAGGTTTATTTCTCTCTCTCTGTCTCTCTCCTTTTATGGAGCTCTTGAGGCCCTATCTAAAGTTTCAATTTATTTCTGTCTTACAGGAAACAAGTTAGCTAGGCTGGTGGTCATAGAAAGCAACAGAGCATGCAAATTACCCAGCTATATCATTTCTCTTCTCCCCGCTCTGTTCTCAGGAGATTTCATCGTGGAAACAGTGAAGGTGCAGGAAATCTGCTTATGAGTTCCCTCAAATGTGGACACTTGTAGCTAGCCCTGTATCAATCTGTATCGCACAGATGAGTAGAACCAATGCGTGTGCAACTTCAGACAAAACGCTGGTTTTGTGCACAAATTTAGGAGACTAACTTCGAAGAAAAGAGGAACACTTAACACTCACAACACAGCATTCAGTTCTGCATTCTACATTTAATTCTCCTTTTCAGCAAACAAGAGAGTAAGTTAGTAGCGTTAACACTATGTGTGTGAATTTGCATATAGCAATGCACTGAGCAATTTTTGGTCGAAGTGCTTGATAAAAAGGAATCAAAAGGAAATATTACGCAAGCCCTGAGGCTCTACATGCAGAAATCTCTTTTTTTTTTTTTTTCTTTTCATTTAAAATGCATCAGAATATATAGCAGCTTGCTTTACTAATGCTATGGCTATAAGACAATAGGTACCTCTCAGGATATAGAGGGATGTGTTTTTAACTTTTAAGAATTTCCAAAATTAGCAGTTTGTAGATGTCACTGTTTTGCAGGTGTCACTATTTTTGGGTTGCCCTGCCTTGACAATCAAAGTGTAATAGAGGCCAGAGCTATCAAGAGGAAGGGCAGCAGTAGGGACCTCCATTAGGAGTTTACTAGTCCAACTTGCTTCTCTGTTAGCGGCTATAAGGAGAAACTTTTGGAAGAGCTATAAAGTGATCTCTTGCATAGCAAGTGAATGGTTGAGGGTTATGCAGGAACCAGAATGGGGTTTTGGGCTAAGGTCCACTGGGTTATATCAGGCTCACTTGCTTAAATTTGCTTCGCAGCTCCCAATAAATTGTGTTCAGCTACTTGCTGTTTAGTAATTGAAGTAATCCCCATTATCAAGTCATGATGACATAAAAGTTCCTCAAAAGGCCTGAAAACTTTGACGTCTCCACTAGGTGCTTGAAAATATTTAAATCAGTAGATTTTGGTCAGATACCATGCCCCCATTAGCTGGTTAGTTTTATTTTTTTTCAAGTAGCAAAGGCTTGAGGAAGAAGCCTGAAAAAAAAAACACCAAACAATTCACAGGTACCTCATCTATCTGCCGTATGAGTTAATATTAACTAAAACAATGTGAGTGTGTAAGTTTTCTTAAACTTTCTAACTTTGTATGTTTTATGGGTCGTTCGTAATGTATGTATTTAATTTCTGCATGTATCAGTGATTCTCCATTATACAGGCTACGATGTGCAGTGGCAAAACCAAACAAATTTCTTGAAAACATAGCTGTGATACACATTGCTCCCTACTCCAAATTAGTCTTTTAATGCCAAAACCTATATATTTGATTTCAATTAAAGGGTTTGTTACGAGAAACCAAGTGGAAACTTGCAGATTCTATTAATAACAAAACTATAGGTAGACAAATATCTCAGCGTTTATTGTAAGGATTTATGGGGAAAAAATAAATCTTGGTAAATTAAATTATAGTTACAGGAAATGACTGTAACTATGACTCTCTCTTCTCTCTCTCTCTTCTCAGTGATGCCCAGTGATAGGACAAGGGGCAATGGCTGCAAACTGGAGCATAGGAGGTTCCGTGTAAACACAAGGAAACACTTTTTCACAGTGAGGGTGACAGAGCACTGGCACGGGCTGTCCAGAGAGGTTGTGGAGTCTCCTTCTCTGGAGACATTCAAAACCTGCCTGGATGTGTTCCTGTGTGACCTACTCTAGGTGATCCTGCTCTGGCAGAGGAGTTGGACTCGATGATCTTTTGAGGTCCCTTCCAACCCCTAACATTCTGTGATTCTGTGACTGATTTAGAAAAACAAAACAAAACCAAAAAAAAAAACCCAAACCAAACAAAAACCAACCAAACCTGCAACTCCCCCCAAAAAAAAGGATAACCAAAAAAGCACCTTACATTGTGGAGGTTTTGGACCCACTTAGATTTTAATACTATTGTGTATCACTGCAGCTTGTACTGAGTTCATTCATAGTCAGATGCTTGAAAACTGAAAAATGGAAAAAGATCTTTAAATACAGGTTCACAAAAGTTGAGGCATGTCATTTTTTCTGGGGAATTTATTTTGCATTTGCGTTTGGAAAGATGATGGGAATGATGTCCTTGGATTTGGAGTCTCGCAGTAAAATGTCATATCATTGCAACTTTCAGATTAAATTAGTGTTTACTTACATGTCTGCCTTTGGAGATAATTGGGAAGCTATTACAGAATGTACTCAGCAATGTGAGATCATTATGTTAGTCAAATTCCTGTTATAGCAGAAGATCCCAGACGTGGGTTTTAATAGACTTTAACTTTCTGTGGTAGAAACACAAACTGATTTTCCAAGACCGGCATTGTTGTTAAATTTGTTGACACCGATACTTTAAAAACCCTACTAGTATTTGCATTGTTTCTCTGTGTGTGTGAGGAGCAGGAGATATGTTTTTCGTTTTTGGAAAGCGTATCATCTGATAACAGTGTCTAGATTTTAAAGATCAAAGGGTGATCATCTGGTGCGTTTGGTGGAAAAATGCTGGCTTTCAGAACTCTTTGCTTCTGGAGCCTACTAATGTGCAAACACTGTGAAGTCTACCCCTAATGTCACATACCAGAGTGGTTCTGTAGTTACCTACCTTCTCGTAGTAGTTGAGAATCTCCCTGTGAACTTCTGTTGTGGCGTCTGTGTGTAGAAAAACAAGTATGACAAACATTTTTATTATGTTAGCGGAGTCTTTGTTAGTGTGGGTTTTGACAAGATACTCTGCTTTTTCTTAGAAATCAATGTCCTACCCTAGTTTTGAAACTGTTAACCCTACCCCAGCAGAAGTCCCTGTGGGTTCTGGTTTCAGCCAGTATTTTCCTTGCACGAGTTAGATGCCCCCTTGCATTTTTCTGGAACCCAGGGTCCTCTACATTTTACATTTGCTCCCCTAACTCTGCTATAGACTACTTCAAGAAAAAGCTGACAAAACCAGTGATGCATACAATTAAGATAGTGTAAAATAGCATAAATTAAAAAGAAAATCCTGTGAGATTATACCACAAATGAAGTAATGTCATAACTGCAATAAACATGACAAACATTTTTTTACTTTCAGGTTTAAAAATGTCTGACCAGAAAAATATTGTACACAGAGCCCATTGTATTGAAAAACTACTGTCTGAGAACAATTTCCAGGATATTAAGGATCATCTTAAAGATCTTGAAGATGTTAATATGACTATAGAATATCTTCAGGGGACAGAAGTTGCCAAGGCTGTATACAGAGTACTCAAGAACTGCCCTTCAGCACAGTTGAAAAAGAACGCAAAGCAGTTACTATCGAGGTGGAAAGCACTTTACAAGAGTAACTGTGTTCAGTTAATGCAAGTTAAAAAGTCCGTTCCTGTGTATGTGAAAGAGGAAATAGAACATCTCAGTGTGGTCCCTAGAGAGCAGTCACTGTCGGAAGGACCATGTCAGCAGGAGTCATTAGACGCTGCTAGTTCTAAAATTTTGGTCCCATCACAAATGGTTAAAAATGTGGTACATAACGATGCAGAAGACGGCGTGAATCAGCTTTCGTGTTCTGAGGAACAAGAGACTGATAACGAAGACTCCAAACCTTTTGTTAATGAAGTCAGTCTGCAGCAGAATCCAATGAGAGCTGTGAGGTGTAAGTGTGCAGATCTTCTTTATAAAGCTTTGGCTGGTTCTGCCACAGACAAAGAAGAAACTGATAAATGGCTAGAGCTGTCTAAAGAAATCGAAGAAAATATATTTGCTCTTCATGCTAAAAATGACAGAAAGTATAAAAATTGCATCAGAAGCAAAATCTCAAACCTGAAGAACCCTAAAAGTTGCCACTTAAAACAGAACCTTTTTTCAGGGACATTGAGTCCAAAGGCTTTTGCCGAGATGACAGTGATGGAGATGGCCAGCGATGAACTGAAACAGCTCAGGGCTCTGTACGCAGAATCATCTGTTCAGGAACATCAACTTCCACAAGTTATTAATGGCACAAAGACAAACAAAATAAAGTGTAGGCGCTGTGAAAAATTTGATTGCACTGTCACTATGATCTCTAGAGGAACTCTCTTTCTTCCAGGTTGGGTACGAAACACAAATCCAGATGAACAAATGTTGACTTACGTTATTTGTAACGAATGTGGAGAACAGTGGTATCACAGCCGATGGATTTGTTTGTAACACTGTCCTTCTTTAATAAATGGTTGAGAAACGTAGATATGAGATGGTATCTCTGTTGAAACCATGTAATACAAAATTTTGTGTTGTTATTATGTAGGTGCTGCCATTAAAAAGTGCAAAACCAGTTTTAAAAAATGGCTGACTTATTTTTGAAGGTGACGAGTATATCTGTGTGGTTTTAAGTAATGTTAATATGTAAAGAAATATAAGAAAAAAAGGAAAAAAATTATAACTGTGTCTGAGAGACAAATATTCACTAAGAAATCCATTAAAAATATTCCAAGTGCTGCATTTTTTTTTTTCCCCAAGGTACTGAGTATTTGGAATTTTCATTGTCTTCAGCACAAGTTCTTTCACAGAACATAAGTTTCATTTACAGTAAACAAACTGTTTCCAAAACTGCAGTTCACAGATTTTGTGTCTTTGCGGAATGTTCAGCATGGATTCACTCCTTAATTAAATGACATTTTGCAAGTAACTGTTAGACTATTAAGTTGGTTGAGAGGTAATGTCTCACAGAAAAAAAGAAACGAAAACCAGAATGTAAAAGAGGGTAGAAGGCAGCTAGGAAATGAAAGCAAAACTTATATTCTGCTTTATCTTTTTATAGCTATCAGGAGGAAAACAGGACTTGGGGCAATGTATCAGTTTGTAGTTCAGGTTTGCAATGTAAGGTGATGTGTCTCTCGACTATTTAGAAATTAATGCAAGATCAGACAATGGTTTGTTTTAAAAACAAAAAGTGAATACATTATAAAATTTATCTTTATTTCATAAAGACATGTAGTTAGTAGGAGATAATCGTTTTCTGAATGGATATCCTCTCTTGAACATCTTTCCTGAATGATCAAATTAGTCATTTTATATAGAGCCGGTTACCCAGGAAAAAAAATGAATAAAATGAAATCTAGTAGCTAAAGTTTTTATAGGTGTTTTGGTTCCAGAGCCAACAGGATTCCATGGGATGTATACTGGAAGCATTTATCAAAAAAATATCACCTTAGCATACTTCTCACACAAGTGATAACCCTGTTGTTGGTTTTGTGTTTTTTTTTCTGGAAAAATTATTTCAGTTTCATAAAATTTGAAAATCTATTCTCATCTTTTCGTGTCCAGCTTTAATTGGATTTGTTGCAAAGCCAGCTCTCAGACTCTGATTATTTGAAATAATTCAAATTGCTTCAGACTCAGCTATCTCAATGGATGGAATATATACTAGAAGTCAGAGAAATGTTTCTTCTCTAAACTGGGAGAACCATCTGAGTCTGGGTAGCTTTCACAGCTTTTAGTCTCTAGAAGACCACGTTCCTACTGTGTGCCCATTTTTTCTTCACTGTTTTTGAGTTGCTGGAAATGTTTAAATGAGCAGAAATGGGTCTTACATTGAGTCCTAATTTACTGGGCGTATGAACATGTTGGCTCACAGACCTGAGGAAATGCAGTGAAGAGTAAGCCTGCCCTGCCTGTAAGGTTAAGTTCTTGCAGCCAAGCAGTAGTGCTGTGTCGAAATATAACCTTCATAATGAGCTTCCTTGTTGGAGTATGGACGAGAGGGTGAAAAGGGCCAATAAATTGCCAACGTCATCCTTTGGCACAGAGGAAAACGTTTTGTTTCACCTTGTTGTATAAACACAGTAAAACCGCATACTCGGTGTTAATGGAGATCTCTTTTAAAAATGCACAAGGGACATCTTGCAGTGCAAGGCTGAAATGCATCAGCTGAGCAGAGAAACCTGGTGAGCATTTGCTGGAGGAATTAAGGATGGTTCCTGTGCCCATCTAGCTGTGATACAGCTGAGGCTTAGCCCTGGAGCTCCCTGGCCACAGGGCCTGTCAGAGAAAGGAGTTAGGGGCATGAGATGAGAAAACAGCTGTTGGTGAACTAAATTATGGCCAGGACTAAAAATAAAAGAGAAAGACAGGCCTTTGTATATGGTGAAAACAGTGTGTAACCCAATGTTAAAAAAACCACACTATTATTCTAACGAAAAAAAAAAATCAAGAAAAATCTTTTCCATTCTGTGAAGTGTTAGCAGTTAACTTTCAGCACAGTGATTTACTGTGGCATTACCTAGATTTTTATCATGTGAAAATGTGTATTTTAGGGGAATTGCACCGGTATAAAACAAACATTAAAGCATCAGGCCAGAAACCGATCAGTTAGTATCTGACCTTCCCTCCCAGACCTTACTCCTGCTAGAATTGGTGCTTATGAGCAGTTCTGCATGTTTAATTGGAAGTACTTCTGTGTATAGTATTATTTTTAGCTTTCAGTAAAATGGTAGGAAAGTAAACTCGTCTGTGTCACTGGTTCACAATAAGCAGAGTTGTGTGCCGTCAGTTTGGAGGTCATGGTCCTGTTGAGGAGAGCTGTAGGCCAGAACTGTGCTGTGTCAGAACACTATGTAGCAGGAGACTTTATTTTAGCTGTGAACAACAGGCACTTATAAATAATTTCTGCCTGCAGATGGTTTTGAAGCCATTCCAGCAATCTACAGCTCATCCAAGTGTTCTCTTGGAGAAGGGAAATGTTCCAAGGCACGGACGGGGGTTTTGACAATATATTTCAAAGGTAAAATTTGTAGCCATCATACTGACTACATTTGTGACATAATGTGTAATGGAATTTTATTTTGAACTGTCCATCACTAAATGTATAGGGCTAAGCTGTATGCCCTAACATGACTGGGGTTTTCTACAGATCCATGTTTACTGAGCAGCTAAGAAAGCATAAACAGTGGAAGTCTTCAAGCTTTTTCAGATCATTAAGCGAGCCTTCCTCTCCGCAAATCTGAGTGAGCCATGCCTGCAGCAGCAGGAGGGTCGCTTGGTTCTAGCCTTTCACATCTTGCCCTTTCTTCTAAGATGTGAAAATAATAAAATCCAGTTAATAACTGCATTTTCAGCTTATGGTAGAGAAACAACTGTCAGTAACTACAAATACTTTAAAAATGGATTGAAACTGTACTCCTTTTACAACTGTCCCTTAACTTTCTTCCATCTAATTCAAACTGAGAGCACTCAGAACTCTTAGGCCAAGTCCTTCATACCCTCGCAGTCGTAAACTCAGCATTCTGAGGTAGTTTTCCATGGTAATACGTTGTGAGCACGCATTCTTCCATTGCCTTCATTCCCAGTAGCAAATGAATTGCCTTTGTAAGAAATCCAGTTAAAGCTGGACATTAAAGGATGAGAATATATCTGACCATTTTGTGAAATCCAGTAATCATGAAAATAATTTCTGTTCCTATTGAAAGAGTTGGAACCCTTACCTTTATTCAGTATCTACCTTGTCTAAACTGCTAGCTGCTAATTCAACACAGACATCGTTGCTAGGTTGTTAGTATTTCCTAAATGCCAGGCACAGAATATGCTCCTGCTTGTGCAGATTGTAGTCTGGGACAACGAGGAGATCTGAGAATACTGGCAGAAAGGAGCAGAAAGTGTTGGGAGACAGGGAAAGTGAACTGGGCCAGTTACAGAATCACAGAATGTTAGGGATTGGAAGGGACCTTGAAAGATCATCTAGTCCAAGCCCCCTGCCAGAGCAGGATCACCTAGAGTAGGTCACACAGGAATGCGTCCAGGCGAGTTTTGAATGTCTCCAGAGAAGGAGACTCCACAACCTTTCTGGACAGCCTGTGCCAGTGCTCTGTCACCCTCACTGTGAAAAGGTTTTTCCTTATATTTACACGGAACCCCCTATGCTGTAGTTTGCACCCATTGCCCCTTGTCCTGTCATTGGGCGTCACCAAGAAAAGCCTGGCTCCATCCTCCTGACACTCACCCTTTACATATTTATAAACATCAGAGAGGTCACCCCTCGGTCTCCTCCAAGCTAAAGAGATGCAGCTCCCTCAGCCTTTCCTCATAAGCGAGATGTTACACTCCCTTAATAAGCTTAGCGGCTCTGCGCTGGACTCTCTCCAGTGGTTCCCTGTCCTTCTTGAACTGGGGTGCCCAGAACTGGATCCAGTACTCCAGGTGGGGCCTCACCAGCACAGAGTAGAGGGGGAGGAGAACCTCCCTCGACCTGCTGGCCACACTCTTCTTGATGCATCCCAGGATGGCATTGGCCTTCTTGGCTGCAAGGGCACGTTGTTGGCTCGTGGTCATCCTAGGTCTTTCTCCCCAGAGCTGCTCTCCAACAGATCAGCCTGTACTGATCCATGGAGTTGTTCTTCCCTAGATGCAGAACTTTACACCTGCCCTTATTGAATTGCATTAAATTTCTTCCTGCCCAGCTCTCCAGTCTGTCGAGGTCAGGCTGGATGGCAGCACAGCCTTCTGGTGTGTCAGCCACTCCTCCCAGTTTTGTATCATCAGCAAACTTGCTGAGGTTACACTCTACCCCTTCATCCAGGTCATTGATGAATATATTGAATAGCATTGGACCCAGTACCGACCCCTGGGGGACACCACTAGCCACAGGCCTCCAGCTAGAGTCTGCTCCACTGACCACAACCCTCTGGGCTCTGTCCTTCAGCCAGTTCCAAATCCATCCCACCACACAATCATCCAAACTGCGCTTCTTAAGTTTGTCTGCGAGGATACCGTGGGAGACAGTATTGAAAGCTTTACAAGTATGCTGAGAACGCTATAGGAAATAAAGCTTTGTTGTTCCAGGGCTGGTGAAAAATTTCATCTAGTTTGGTTTCACTTTATGCCTAGTTCTGCCCACATCTTCACTTTTCACAGTGAAACTCTACAAAATCATAAATTTCTGTATTACCCTTTTGATCATCTTAGGCCATTGGTTATTTTCACCTAACACAGTTTGTTACCATTTTGGGCATTTTTTCCATCTGCATTTGCATCCAGTCCTCAGTACTTGAAAGGTTTAGTAGAAAGCAGATGTCATGTGTAGCTTCATGTGCCACTAGATATCAGAACAATCTACAGATATGAAATGCCACATATGAGAGACGGTCATTCAAGTCTTGTTTAAAAAGGTGTGGTTGTTGCATCACTAAGCAAAGTACTGCTCCAGGCCGCAGTTTGTCAATAGGTTATATTGCCCCTACCCAGATTGTGTAACTGCGCAGGCTTAAAATGTCTGACTGGATAAGATTGTGTGCTTTGGCTTAAAATGGCCCTAAAAAGTCAACTTTCAACTGCACACCGTATGTGCAGTCAGGAGAGTCTGAGGAGTACAGGGAGTAGCAGAGCCCAGAAACAAGAATAAGAGGAAAACTTTGAAAACTGAGATTCTTCTACGTTGTTGAAGTCGTCTTTTTTCACTGTGTTGCAGATGGGGAAAAGATCTCTTAATTTTTTAAGCAGAGAAAGTTAATTTTGACACGATGTAGCATATGCACAAAAGAGCATGACATAAGAGGGGATGCACACAGGCACAGGACAAAAGTATAGTGAATAAGGCTAAAGTCTGTATTTGTTTACACTGGGTTTACCAGAGATGCTGTAAATTCATCTGCTTC
Organism: Baryphthengus martii; assembly: GCA_013396935.1. Classification (NCBI taxonomy): domain Eukaryota; kingdom Metazoa; phylum Chordata; class Aves; order Coraciiformes; family Momotidae; genus Baryphthengus; species Baryphthengus martii. The sequence goes on from VWZK01013273.1 coordinate 18,393, forward strand.
TTGAATCCTATGATTTAATAGTAGCAATAAAGTCTTAAACGTAGATTGTACTCCGATCTCAAGCAGCCTGTACCTGAAGAACTTGTAATACGTGGCTTAAGAAGATGAGAGCTAAATTAACGATGAATTTCACACAACTTTCGATGTAAAAGCAGATATTCTTCTGAGAAGGGCTGTATTAATTGGAGTTGATGTTGCTCCCTTAACACCAGTGACAAAATTCCTGGTTCCTGGAGATCCACTGCTGAATCCATTTAATTCCAATCTATTGAGGGCCTTTTGTATCTGCCTCATAACCCTCTTACTGTAGCACTTTCCAAGGAGGTACTCAGCTGCCCTTGGTTGTTGATATGTCTTTCTTCCTTTCCAAGCCAAAAGAAAATTTGTGCTGCTTATTGTTTATTTAAAATGTGTTCCTTTCAGTCTGCTGTGCTATGTACAGTTGTTACTAAAGCCAAGAACTGCAGCTCTTCAAAAAAAAACAAAACAAAACCAATAACAAAAAACCCCAAACAAATGAAAAAAAAACAACAGCTCTGCCAACAGAACTGGCAAAAAATAAAAGTTACCTGGTAACAGGCTGTGGTTAAGGAGCAAATATGTTGGATTACAGCCCTTCAGGGAATCTTCAGGGTGTAATGGCCCTGCTCATTGAATGCCTGGAAGATAAGAAAAGAAACAAGAGCACTCTGATAATTTCTTGGATTGCTTGGGGGCTGGCTTGCTGCATTCTGGTATTAACGGAGCCATAAAGGCCAATGACTTCATATCCCTTTATTTTTGTACTGCTGTAATTCATCCAGGAGATGACAAAGTTGTGTTTTATTGAGACCATGTCATTACTTGCCAGGATGGGACAAAGTTTCCTTGCCAACTATGAATGGTAAAAAGCATTATTCACAAGCTCTATTATACGAAAGCTTTGCTGATACAGAACTTTCTCGTACACATACACAGAAAAAAATGCCCTTTATTTGCCATTGGATTGTTACTTGCACAATTTGCCAGTGCATGACGTCACAAATCATTCCTCCATGAATGCAGCTCTGTGAATAAAATGCTTAAGGTGCAAAGTCAACTTTCAATTCAAGAAGGACAGGGAACTGCTTGAAAGAGTCCTGTGCAGAGCCACAAAGATGATTAAGGGAGAGGAACATCTCCCTTATGAGGAAAGGCTGAGGGAGCTGGGTCTCTTTAGCTTGGAGGAGACTGATTAATGTTTATAAACATGAGGAGACTCATTAATGTTTATAAATATGTAACGGATGAGTGTCAGGAGGATGGAGCCAGGGTCTTCTAGTGACATCCAATGATAGGACAAGGGGCAATGGGTGCAAGCTGGAGCATTGGAGATTCCAGGTAAACGTAAGGAAACACTTTTTCACAGTGAAGGTGACAGAGTGCTGGAACGGGCTGCCCGGAGAGGTTGTGGAGTCTCCTTCTCTGGAGGCATTCAAAACCCACCTGGATGATAGGACAAAGGGCAGTGGGTGCAAACTCAAGCATAGGAGATTCCAGGTAAACATAAGGAAAAACTTTTTCACAGGAACAGGCTGCCCAGAGAGATTGTGGAGTCTCCTTCTCTGGAGACATTCGAAATCCAACTGGATGCATTCCTTCATGACCTACTCTAGGCTTCTGCTTTGGCAGGGTGCTTGGACTAGACGATCTTTCGAGTTCCCTTCCAACCCCTAACATTCTGTGATTTTTGTGAGATGAATGCGCGTGTGAGGGAACAGCAAGGGTGGGTTGCTACGCAAGAGAGGGTGAGACAGGAGCAGAGGGTGGGTGACAAGGTGTGCAAGGACAGTGACTTCAGTAAAAAGAGTCACCTTCCCACAGCCCCCAAATGAGAAGAGCAGGGCAGTACCGGTGACAATAATCAGCCAAAACTCCAGTGGGCACCAGACCCACTGGTGCTGTGCTGAGGTGGGGCCAGCTGTGGTATGGTTGTTGGGGCATGAGGTGGAGCATAGGACTGGGGCCACCAGTTTCGGACAGGGCCCAAACTGAAATGTGAGTCCCACTGGTGGCAGGACCCTGAGGCAGCTACCCCCACCCTGCTCACCACTAGCAGGATGGTCGGGCAGCAGCCTTGGGCAAGGGCACAGCCCACAGCACTCACTGTTGGGACCTTATGCTGTCTGCAGAATTTAAAATGAGAGTGATTTTGGTGTACATGTTTCAGGTCACATCTTAGCTGGGCATTTTCTTCTATCTGTTCGTAAGAATTGGCAGGTACACTTCATGTGACCAACCTTATCAGTGGCATTTGTTCCACAGTTTTTGGTTGTTCTACAGTAACTATGGGGTTTGTTGCATGCATGAATAATAGTAACAGGGTGGACACAAGGGAAAAAGGCCTTCAGTTCCTGATCCTCAAGGATGCACCCGTGTGTTTTAACATGAAGAGTAACTCTATTGATATTCCATTATGCCTATAAAATGATAAACATGATATCCATGGTTACAGCATGTTCCTTTTCTAATTTCTTTTATGTCCGCATGTAAAAGAAATAAAAATATACCTCAAATCAGAAGTTTAAGAATTTTGTTTCTAACTGGAATTTTTAAAAGTGAGGGACCTGGACAAGCTTGAGAAGTGGGCCCATGTGAACTTCATGAAGTTCAACAGGGCCAAGTACAAGGTTCTGCACCTGGTTTGGAGCAGCCCGGGGTATCAATACAGGCTGGCTGATGAAGGGATTGAGAGCAGCCCTGCGGAGAAGGCCTTGGAGCTACTGGTGGATGAAAAGTTGAATGTGAGCCGGCAATATGCACTTGCAGCCCAGAAGGCCAACCAGATCATAACTTATGTCTTAGAATTACCGTCATTTAAACAGGCCATTTTTCTGCCTCTCCAGCACTTACTTGTATTTTACTTTAGCATTGGATGAAAGAAGAGCCCAGGAAAAAAGCACTTAAAAAATTTAAAAGTCCAGCTTTGTTAAATAAGAATGTTTCCAGTATCATCAGATTTGCCTCTAGCATGGACTGCCTTTTAATAATCCTGCTCCTGTCAGGAGGAGACATTTCCTTTTGATGATACCGAGATCTTGTTTTCCATTCCTTGGGCCGTGTTGTAAATTTGATTGAAAACAAAATGACTCTTCAAGTGGTAATTCCAGTCCGATCGCATCTCCCTTCTGATCAGAAGCATGTCATGACTGCTCGAACAAATGGGTGTATTTCAAATGCTCTTTCCTTACGCCTGTCATCGCCTATTCCTCTTGACGGTGTGGGAACCTCTTTAAATACACTTAGATAATTTCTGCTCTTTTCATTTTACGTACATTTTGCCCTGTCTTCCTAATGAGTTACAAAAGCACAGAAAAGGCTGCCACCAGCTTCTTTAGGCATTTTGGATTTTCCCTTGTGATCTTGTTTAAACAGTCAAGTTGACATTACTCGGAGTTACAACAGGAAAAAAAAAGTGCCTGACTACTCTTTAAGTAGCGTACTTTGGATTTTGGTTCATTCCTTCATTGACATATGTATATTTTTAAATGCCTCTACCCATAAAGCGAAGCTGCCTTGCAATGATGCGTTTGCTTACATGGAGCACAGTGAGACCATTGCCTTTAATAAATCACTCTGGCCTGAAAATACTATGTAAAGGCGGTTTAAAATTTAATAATTCAGGCTTTCTAGAGCAAATAAGTCTTCCCCTCTTGCACAGGAACAGCGCTTCTTCCTTTGAGTGTCATACGCCGGCGACCCATCAGAGGAACGGCCTCGATGGACACCTCCGCGCCACCCGCGGGCTGTCAGCGGAGCTGTTCCCATTACCGTGCTTAACAAGCCCAAAAACTTTTTCCGCAGGCCCGTGNTCCTTTCTCCTCGCTCTCCGCTTATTGCTGTGTTCCCTGCTCCGCCCCTCGCTGCTGTCCGAGCTCGGCCGGCTCCCGGGAGCGCTTTCCGGTGTTTGCTCGGTTTGACGGCTGCGATCCTCCGGAGAGCGAGGCCCTGGTCGTCCGTCCCGTCCCCCCCTTTCTTCGCGGAGCGCTCCTTGCTGGGGCGGTGATGGGAGAGGGCCCCGGGCGCTCCTCGGAGCCGCTGCGGGTGACGGGGAAGTGTGGCGTGATCGGGGATCCCGTGACTCCGGGGCAGGCGGTGGCTCCTTTGGGAAGCGGCTCCTGCCAGGCGATCCCCAGCTGGCGTACGGGCAGTCTCCGACCCCACCGGGTTTCCTCTGCGCTCGTACTGAGGCTCTGAGATGTTTGAGTGAAACTCAGCGTCGTACTTGGCCCCCCAACACGTCTCAAACGAAAAAAAACAAACCCACAAACCCAAAAGATCCCCTTTATCACCTTTTTAAATTGCTGCCTGCTGAAGAAGGAGTTATTGTTCNCTTCTTCCTTTGAGTGTCATACGCCGGCGACCCATCAGAGGAACGGCCTCGATGGACACCTCCGCGCCACCCGCGGGCTGTCAGCGGAGCTGTTCCCATTACCGTGCTTAACAAGCCCAAAAACTTTTTCCGCAGGCCCGTGGCTCAACAAACCTTCCCTCCTATCCCTCCCATCCCTCCCCGCCCCCGNACTTGTTCCCAAGGGGACCCTGAGCAATGTAGTTTTTAGTTCTTCTTTTTCGAACCAGTGCCTTGATTTAGCTCTCCTCTGCAACGGGCAGTTGAGTTTCTAATCGTGCAGATGGCTGTACAAACTTACATGTGTGTGGTGATGGCCGGAGAACTAAAAGGATTAGGTTGGGTTTGATGAATTGCTTATGTTCGAGTGGTTAATGAGCAGTTTTCAGTGTAAGTGTCCCATGTTAAATGTAAGTTGTGCTAAGTATTTGAACAAATAACAGAATAGTGCAAGAAAACTAGTCTTAAACCTTTATTAGTGGCCTTTATAGCAAGGTTATGTATAACTAGATGCAGAGAGAGCACTTAACTGTTCTTAACTTGGGTGGGATAGGCGCGTAGAGAACTCCTTGGCTAAGTTTTGTTTTGGAAATAAAACGTTGGTCTGCAGATAGCTGTCATGAAGTCTCCTGCCCTACATGTTATTTTCCTTCTTGTCCGCAGTAGTTTGCAGCTCTACTAAATAAGCATGTGGTTTTTATTTGTCTTTATTTTTAAAGTGGAGTTGTCGGTGCTTGCTTCTTTCAGAGCAAGGGTGTTTGTGTGTGGCTGGGCTTTAGGGGGAATTTTTTTTCGTGCCTTCTTAGTAGCTTATGAAGTGATAAGCTGTAATGGCAGACTGCAGGGAGAGCTATTTCTCAGACATACCCAAAATAAATCCAAAACTTGTCTTTCCCAGCACTTTTATTTCTAGAGAAACCTAACCAAAGGATGGCACAGCTACATCTGTGGTTCAGTATCAAGGTGGAATTTATAATGAACTGTTATTTTTCTGTTTTCTTTCATATTGTATGGGGCTCTGTTTGTTGCCTTAATTTTAGTAAAGCCTTTTCTGTTGTTAAAAGTAGGAAGTGTGTAGTAAGAAAAAAAAAAAAAGGCCATACCAGTCCTTGATTTGCTTTTGAGAGCTCAAACCATCGTTTTCCTTAAATTGAAGATATGTGAAAAACTAATTGTAGAGGCTCAAAGGAGGTATTTAGATTTAACGTTGTATTTTATTTTGTGTAAATTTAGTGTTAAATCATGAGAAACAGATCTTTCTGCTCCTTAGAATTAAAATTGAACATAAATGTTTCACATTGAATAAAAACTTCTCAGCAAAATGGCTGCTAAGAATTCCTTAAGGTTTTTTAGTTATAATACTCCTTCTCCTTGATGTTTTGTTTTTGTTTTCATTCTCTGCAGAGCAGAGAGTGTGTTGGTCTGGTACAGTGTAACCCACTTAATCCCTTAGGGAGGGGTTTTGATCACATAGTGACACTGGGAAGGATATGGCTGCACAATGTAGCCTGGCCAACAGAGGTTGCTATTGCCGAGTCCCTGCAGGAAGAGGGAAACTAATTGAAGGGAGAAAGGTGAGCATCTGTGAGCAGAAATAATTGCTTGATAAGTTACTGCAAGAGTGGAGGCAGTAATGGAGAAGTAGGTTGCAAGGAGAATGTCAGTTAACTCATTAATTATTAGAAATGTTGACCCAAGAGCAGCAGTACCTAAAGATGTTTTGAAGCTGGCTGAATAGAATATCTAACAAAATAGAATTAATAGACTATGAAGTAACAGAATATTTGAGCTGAGAGATGCTCAGCTGAGAAATGCTGCTGAGAAATACCAAGTCTGATTAAATCAGAATAAAGTGTTGTTTGCTCATGCTACTTGAAAGTGGGGAACAAGATGGAAAGCAAAGACCAGGTCTCTGCAAGATTAAACTGGCATGAGTATAAATGCAGGTATTTCTCCTGACAAGATTTGCTGATTGAGTCTGTGTCTAGATGTAGAATAAATGAAGCACATCTGGCAGGAGGTCCTGGGATGGTTTCATGATTGAGAGTTTATGTGGACTTGAGGATTCCTTCCCTTGGCTGCCGCATCTTTCATAGTCCTGAGTCATGCCAGGCTGCTACTGTTTGAACTAGAGTCCTGAACTGTGTAGAAGTTAAAAATAACCCTTTAAAGAAACCCGAAAATACAACTTTTTGGTCTACAAATGAGTGGCAACAGCTGTATGTCAGTTCATTTTGGGTTGTGTTCATATTACAAATTATGATGAATAAACTCTAGTGGTATTCTGGTGTTAGATGAAGCGTTTCTAGGCTGCTTACAACTAGAGGCAATTATCAGATAACTATCCTCTCATCAAGTTATTAAAGATCTATCCAACAGAAACTATCTTCACAGTGCAATGTATCATAGATAAAGGAAGGAAGACTTGCAAGATGATTAGGATCTCACCAGGTCGAGCCGTATGACTGAAGGGCTTCCAGCCTTCCAGAGAACTAGGCAGCTGACAAGTGGCCGTCAGTAAAGGGGTGTTCCTGATCCACAGCTCTTATGTTGGTACCTCGTTGAGGGCAAGATTATTTTGGAGGCTGATTAAGGTCCAAGCTTGTCGTGCATTTAAAAGTACAAAGCGTGTAGCATCTTGACTTCGTATCTGTACGTTTTCTTTTGAATTGAGAGCAAAATCTTTGGAGGTCAAACAGGCTTGTGGCCTCTTATGCACTGAAATAAAAAACATTCTTGTGCCATTTAATTGGCCAGGGTGTAAACAAGTCGCTTCTAAATACAACAACTTGTATCCTTCAGGTTTCTGGAAACTTGCATATCTGATATATAGTGTAACTACTCTCTAGTGACTGAGAGAGGAGAGATGTAAAAACTCCACAAAGAGTACGTAGTTCTGGATTCTGCTTCTGCAGCTCTGATAGTTCTTGGCACCTTTTTTTTATTATTTTTTTTTTTTTTCAGATACTTTACAAAGAAGCAAGTTATGCCATTTTTTGGTGAGCCACTGCAACTAACAAACCACAGGAAGTAACTTTTTTTTGGTGCTAGTCTGGTAAATATTGTCACATGCTTTTTTAGTGTTAAGGAAAAAAATACTAATGAGAGAGTAAGTTTATATTATGTTGTTGAAAGGCCAGTGCTTTTGTCAGGCGAAATACTTGGAAGTGTTTGTCCATTTTTTAAACTGTTAAAGTCTGATACTTGAGGTTTAACTAAAGGTGGCTTAGCAAAGAAAATTGTGAACAGGCTTCAAAGCTGAAATGGGTGTGTTGTATAGGTGTGAACTTGGGAATAGGAAGTTATAAAACATGGTCAGTGCTATTGTTCCACTAGTTATGGAACTGTTAATTCTGCTGTCAGTAACTTTGAGAGTTTTTCTTAAATCTTTAACAAAGATACTCTTTTGTTAAAAAAAAAAAAAAAAATCTTGGCTGAAAGCCTATTAGGCTGTAAATAAGTGTGATTAGTTGGAACAAACTTGAGTCTGCCTTTAGGTTTTTTTTCCTTCTCCAAGCCAAATGGGCACTTGTTAACACCTTCGGTTAAAGGACAGTGTGCCACACAGCTTCAAGGAAACTTTTGGGTTTAGTCTTGATTTCATATTGCAGATGGTTCAGTGGTGACCACTGGCTGAAAATGCTGATTGAAATACATTTTCTTCCCTGTTTCCAAGTTAGAAAGTAGATACCAGTGAAGAAACAATAGTATAGAGATTTACATGTCCCTTACATGTGTTTCTTCAAGAATACTGAGGGAATTCAGTGGTGCTATTGCAACAGATCCAGTTTTCCATATCTTTTAGTAAAAAAGGAGGAGTAGAGGTGAGATTTCAGCTCCTGTGTGATTTAGTTGGGTTGTTGTTTTTTTTTTTTACAATGTGCTGCTGCACCTGGTATCAGTATGGTAAAAGTGACTTGGTTTACTAATAGTTTAAATGTGCTTGCTGACATCATAGATACAATTTAATTACCTTATTGGCTAACAGTATTTTTCCATAGCCAGCTTTGAGGGACTGAGAATGAAAGATTTTTGTAATGCACACTGATATTTATTTATTTATTTATTTAAAGTTGTTATACATGTTGTTTTTAGTCTTGGCAGCAAATGTCTGGGCTGCTAATAGGAATGTTCCAACCTTGTAACTAACTCACTGTTTAAAAGGGAGATTCTAACAAATAAGTTACTATTTGTATTATGGTATGTGATCATGTTAGAAATAGCACTTTGTGGAAACCATTCCGTTTTTAACAGGAGTGTTGAAGTCAGTGGTCTGAGCTCAAGTCCTTAAAAACCAGTGGAGGTAATTCAGAGATGGTTATCAAAACGGTCCCCAGAGTGGAGCTGCTTTTTATGTGCTCTGGGTTTCTTTGGATATTGAAATAATAGAGAAAAAAATCTTCTCTTTTCAGAGTCCTCTGTGTACTAGGTTGAGACTGCGCTTACTGTGCTGTACAATTACTCTAATGTAAGAAATAACTGGAACAAATGGTTTTCTGTGGTGTGTTGCAGTTGCTGACGTTGGTTAAACCAACCAGATGCATGTCAGAAATTAAGTTTTTTGGTTTGTTTTCAGCTGCTGAATGATGATTTAAACTGAACTATTAAGGTAATAAATGTTCAGAAATGTGGTATCAGATACTGAGTGTTCCTTCCAAAATCATTGTCAAAAAGCACATCATACAGATAAGTTCAGAGTATGTAGTAGGAGGAATAACCTTAACAATAAAATCCTTAAGATGCTCGGAGAATTATTTTATTTGTTGGGAGTATTAAGGCTTCATAACATAGGAAAAAAAAAATACAGAATTTGAGCACTTTAAAACTCTTATTTGAAGAAGTGTGAGTAGGGGGGGAAAAAAGCTGCAGCCTGCTGTGCTGAAAACTACCACCCTGGTTCTGCAGATATTGTAAATCGCATCATCTGTGGAGCTACAGATGAGTCCCCCTTATACAGTGACAGTTTTCCTGACTATGTAAAGTCTTTGCTGCTTCCAAACAAAAAGGCTTCTCAATGCCTTTAAACGTGCTGCTGCTTTGCTGTTCAGATCCAACTTGTAAGTATGTACTGAAATGAATAAACGTATATCCCATATATTTTGGATTAAAAACCTGACAAAAGCATTAACCGCTAGCTAAGCATTAGAGCTTCTGCTGTGGAAGCTGAGTGTCCTGGAGAGACTATTTCTGTAACCTTTGTGTAGAAGGACCAGTTTGGTTCTAGTTGAAAAGACACTTTTAATGGTTTGTAGCGCATCTATAATTGTCTACCCAGGGAAATTATTTTTTTGGTCGTCAGTCTCCTATGTTCTGGATGCACACAAGTGCTGGATACTGTTAACAGAGTTTCCTTACTTGTGTTTCGTTTAAAATATGGCTTCACAGAGAATTTCGTGGTAATAACTGCAGTTCTTTAAGAAGCTAAAGAAACAAGTACATAGTGCCAGTCAGAACTACATCAGTTAAAAGACAATGTGAAAAGAGAATTAGGGAACTCGTGATTTCAGTAGTTCAGGGAAAAAAAAAATAAAATTGTAACTTGTTCCTACAGCAAAGTGGAAGAACAGGGGAACATTCAGTACCCTTTGTTCTCATGAATGCATTATTTATTACAAATTTGCTACACAGCTCAAGTGATTTATTCGTTAAGCAACAGTAGGAATTAGGGAGGTAAGTGAAGACACTAGACCATTTTAAATATTTCATCATGAATGTGGAAATCCTGTGCAGGTAGGCTGACGACTTAAGGCTTTCTACATACCTAGAAAGTTACGTGTTCATATCCTGAGCAGTAACAATTATCCCATCGCTCTGTGAAAGGTAAATGAACAATGCACTTGTGGCTCTTCAGCAGTTTTAATGTTGTTGTGATACAAACCTGTAGAAATGCTAAGGATTTATAAACATTGTTTTTAATTACACAGTATGAATGAGTAAAATCACTTGCTCTGAACAGTTTTTTTTTAATGGAAGCAGCCGCTGTTCCTTATAGTTTGAAATTTCTCTGCACTGAGGCTTCAGTTGTAGATTGTGTCTACCAAATAAACACTCCAAGTTGGAAAGTTAAAGACAAATAAATTCCTGAAATGTCTGACTTCGAATGTGGGCCTTGATTCTAAGGCAGCATAGAGTCATATGACTCTTACACCAGCTTGTATCAGGTGTTAATTCCATAACTGTATTCTGCGGGCGATGTATATGCCAGTAATGCTAATTACAACTAGCAAGACCACATTCCTTCCTTCAGAGGAGGAGACGGACTAGGCAACTTATGACCCATTTCCATTTTAAATAGATGCTATTTTCAGAGAACCTTGTTTTGGCTGAATTACTTTGAGCTCTTTCAGTAATGGGTAAGTGTAGGAACAGCGGTTTTCCTCATACCGAAGTTTAAGTTTCGGCTTTTTAAAGTGAAACTTTACCCCTAAGCTATTAAAACACTTTTAAAAAATATTAAATGCCACTACAGTAATGAGGGCAAACCTTGGGCTAGCACAAAACACTAGAGAGCTAACTACTTCTTTTTTTTAAAAAAAAAATAAAAAAAAAAAATCCTTTAACACTAAAATCTGACAGTAAAAAAGCTTCATTGGTGCCACTAATTCGGCATCGCTGTGCTGGCAGCCAGGCTTTTCACTAGCACTTCCAGGCTTTTTGACAGTTTTACCACAGGAAGCTGACAGCTACTAACTAAACTGTCAGCAGAGGCTCGGCCTCAATGTTTGACATCTTGAGTGCCATTTGAAGTAGCAACAGTGACTTTGCTTTTGGAGTAGTTATAATAGCATTCTGTTCATCACGGCTGTTTTGCAAGGAGTAAACCATAAAATAATGTCTGTGTACCGATACCTTGTCACCTGACTTTAAAATTACAGTAGCAGCATTTGCACTTCTTCTGTAGATAACCGTGTTCCCTATGAGCCAATTTAAAATTCCTTGTCTGGTTGCAGTTCTGGGTGAAGCGCAGCAGTTATTCCAGTGAAACAGATCATGTCCTGCTTTATTCCTAAAGCCTCGTCTTCACTTTTGCGTGTTGAAAAATAACTTTGCCGACGAAACACGGCCCTGAAGTGTGACCGGCTCAGGGCTTGTGCTCTATACAATTCTCTTGCTCCACTTTCTTCCGTGGACCTTTTTTAGTGAACATAAATGAATCTTTGGCTTCATTGAATGTGATGTGATACCCCTTCTGCACAAACGCGAGAGGGTGGTGAGGGGTTTGGTGTTCTAAGTGGCAGGCCAGTAATCCGAGCCGTGTACAGCTTAGATTGCCATACAGGCTGCAGTCTGTGGCAGAGACGCCTCTTAAACACGTGGTATTCTTGAGTGGGTGTTCTTACTACAAGTATCTACGCTTCACCTGTTTAACACAGTTCTCCCGCTTTTGTGCATGAAACTTGACGTTGGTGGACTTCAACATTTTCTACTTATTTACGCGCGTAAAATTTTATGCTCGCAACTCCTTCCTTTTTAATGATTTTCTTAATCTTTACAGGTCTAGGAAGCCGGGAGGCTCTATTCCCATAACAATGGCGGGAAAATCATCGCTTCTTAAAGTAATCCTCCTAGGAGATGGTGGAGTTGGGAAGAGTTCCCTAATGAACAGATACGTCACCAACAAGTTCGATGCACAGCTGTTTCATACGATAGGCGTGGAATTCTTAAATAAAGAGCTGGAAGTCGATGGACATCTTGTTACAATGCAGATATGGGACACGGCAGGTCAGGAACGTTTTAGGAGCTTGCGGACTCCTTTCTATAGAGGTTCTGACTGTTGCCTGCTAACCTTCAGCGTGGATGACTCTCAAAGCTTCCAAAACTTAAACAACTGGAAGAAAGAATTCATTTATTATGCAGATGTCAAGGAGCCTGAAAGCTTTCCGTTTGTGATACTGGGTAACAAAGTTGATATCGATGAAAGGCAGGTGTCTACAGAAGAAGCCCAAGACTGGTGCAGGAATAATGGCAACCATCCCTATTTTGAAACCAGTGCAAAAGATGCCACTAATGTTGCAGCAGCCTTTGAAGAAGCTGTTAGAAGAGTTCTAGCCTCTGAAGATAGATCAGATCACTTTATTCAAACGGATACAGTAAATCTTCATCGGAAACCGAAACCCAGTTCATCTTGTTGTTGACTTAATTTTTTTTTTTTAAAGTTTATTTTTTGCCAAATTACTTTTGACTAGCTTGCTCTATAAAAGGATGGGGAAGGTGTAGTAGACAAAATAACAAATGGGTTTCACTCTAATATTAAAAATTGTAATATTCTGCTGCTTTCGTGGGGGAGCAAAAGAAAAATTGCCATTCATGAGTAATCCATTATTGAATTAGTGGCACTTTCTATTTAGGAAGGTATCAAGTAAAAACACGAATATAAGAATGTAATTTGCCAACTCCATTCACATGATAAATACTTTGAATATAATTAAAACTTGAAAGTTCTAGAAGCACTACTTTGGAGAAACTGTTCTGGAATTCAGGCACAAAGATACTTTTATATGTGTATATTTTTATGAAATCGGCATTCCATTTTTGTTTCACTAGAAGTCAATTTCTTAACAATGCTAGATATTAAACTTCAGTCTCGCAACATTCCTTTTGCAGTGAGTGGTACTTCATCTCTAATGTGTTTATTATAAATTAATATAAATTACTTTCAGGTCTGCTCTCATTGCCTAATGTTGCTATAATTTGTGTAGGTTTTTAAGTAGGAAATAAATTTCCTATGTATTTAATATCCATTTTCCTTTCATTTACCATTCTAATGCTGTACTAATTTTTCCAGCAGTTTAATGGAAGATACTGATAAATTTTTTTCAAGTTAATACGTGTCTCTGCCTTAAGTCCCATTCTAGCATATTTCTGATCGATAAGGTAAAAAATCTGAGTAACTGAAATATAACCCTTTTTAGTTATGAAAAAGGTATGTTGTATTCAGCCAGCTTTAATAGCACTTGAAAGGATCCACATTATGAGAATTTCTAGTATACAGCCTTAAAGTTCCAAACTTCTTGTTCCCATTAACCTGAGCTATGAAGGTGTTTACCCGTAATCTCTGCACTGTGAAACTAAGGATTGGCAATATGTAGAGAACTCAGGAAACCCTTGACTTGTGCCAGCTTTCAGCCCTAATACAAGTAAATACCTACAGCCAGTGTTTTGAGTTGAATTTGATCCTTATTTACTATTTTAGGATATGGACTTAACACATTGAAGACAATGTCTTTTTATATTACTGTACGCATTACAAGATAACAAATTCCATATTTAATGGTCAGTCTTCCTGCAGTGATGCAGATGAAACCACAGAAGGTGTATTTGAGGCTCTCCATTGCAGTTAAATGGTAGACTACTACTAGAAGTTGCTGAGTGTTGGCTCTCAGAGTACCCACTGTCCTTGTAACAGCAAATTTGATAGCGCTATTGCTTCAATGTGTAATCTGACTGCTAAGAGGCAGGCACGTGCGCTCCGTGTGCACCTCAAAAGGAAGCCTGAGCCTGTGGGACAGGCCATGTTCTTCACTAAACTGCACAGCCTCCGCTTTCTGTACAGCAACTCTTCTGTTCCAATAGAAAAGCCTTTCTTGAGAGTACAGTAACAGTAAGAGGTTTCTCTTAACTTATCTGTTCGGTCTGTACCAGGTGTAATTATTTGGAAGTAAAGCTTGCAAAAAAATCCTTCTTGTCGCTCTTAATGTGCTTTTCTGAATGTATTGTATTCTTGCTTGAACCTCTCCAGGACAACTTGACTCTATAAGTCTGCTGCTTCTGCTTAAAAGTGACATCTTTTTACCTTTTGCACATTCCTAAGTCTAATTTGTTCTTACAGTTCTGCACATACAGCAACAAAACTGTGTGCAGTGACTTCAGTCACCTTACAACTAAATACAGGTTAAGCTGCTACTTGCGTTATGTTTAATTTCTAGTCAATGAATGAAAAGATTTGTGAAGAAAATCCTAGTTAAATCTGTCTTAAGCTGAAAGAGCAAAAAGCTTTTAAAAATGAAGATTGCATGCACTGGATGCTACTAAGCTAGTGACATGAAATTGTAAAACTACTCCTTCCTTTTACACTCATTTTAGCAGAGGTTAAGCCTCAAACAAAATGGGAGGCGAAGCTACTGTGAC